>JAQFYC010002486.1:0-25383 GCA_034694165.1 Tomocerus mixtus
GAAGCACCAACCTCAAAAAAGGGGCCGACAAACATACACACATACAGACAACTGAGTATTATAATATAGTATAGATTTCCAAACAGACTTACTTACATCTCTATACAGATTCTGTTTCTCAGATCAAGATAAAGGTATAATCTGCTAAACACTCTGTATACATACATATTTTATATAGTACAAGACATATATATTGTGTATACCCCTCTTTCTTTGCTGCTGGTCAATTTACTTATTCGGTATTATATCTTATAGTAAGTAAAGCACTCATAGCAGATACAACTTGAAGTAAATATCTAAATTCTTAGAGAATATAATAGAATTGGAATACCCAGCTACTATGTAAGGTATAGGAATTCAACACTGACTGAGATTTAATTAGGAAGTGTTCCCCATCTCTGTATCTATCTATACTTTGATAACTACAGATAATAACAAATCTCATGCTAGTAGCTGTGCTTTGTTTCCTAATGACATTTCACGAAAGACTTACGCTGCGTGAGAAATATCCGTACGCTACCGATACGGGCAACCAAACAAATATTCTTCCGTTTCCTTATGTTATGTGTTGCAGCTAATATTTCTATTTACTTATATATTATACCACCTATCTGTACATATGGATGTTTATATAGGTATACACCTTGTGATCTGGAAATGAATAAAATAAGTTCGCTATTTACATCAATTTTTTATTTAGTGCAGATACTTCATTAATGATAGCAGAAGCATTTTCTCACGTTTGTCTCACGTCATCTTCCAAAACAATTACTAGAATTAAAACTATATATTCATATACATTTCATTCGTAGCCAAATAATGTGTACCATTTTATTAATCTAAAATATTGTATGTAGTGTAATGCACCTCCATAATCAACCTAATCTAAAGATGCATTATAGTCCAAAGTTTTACAGTTTGTACAAGATAAATGAAAAGTCAGACATTTAAGTTCATTATGCATTTACGGATATATCTCGTTTTATTTAAAAAGAATTATTATACGCTAATTACTGTGAATGTGTTCCTGTAAGACACATAAAATTAGCTGTGTAGAAAGATATGTGAACACATTGATGTGAAAATTCCTTTTGTATGCATGCTATTTACTTTCTAGGCTAATATCCTTCGAGTAAACTATACTTATTGGACAAAAAGACTTAAATAATATACCAAAAGAACTTTGCTGAAATTATTTGACAATGAGTAAGGTAGGCCGTAGGTGCACCCCCCATTTATTTAATTGGCTACGGCTAACAAACCAAAAGGAATGGAAATACAGGTGATTTTACCTTGTCTATCTTTATAAAATATATGTAGACTATTGTTAGACATCATTTTTAGTTTACGTTTTCAGATTCCAGGATACATTTCACTAATGAACTTCAGTAAATCATATTAGTTCATTAGCAGCATGATCCGTCGGTATATCTTTAAAAGCCCTTTCGATCGGTAAGTGTTTTTTAGATCGTTCGCTGCAGAGCGGACAACCATTTTTTGACAGCCAAGGAAGGTAGCTGAAGAGCCTTGTGTGAACTACGGGGTATCCTCCGCAATTCTGTAAATTCCATGAAACTAAACCTACAAGCTCTCCATTGCAGATTAATGCACTTCCTTCGTCATCCTTGAATAAACAATCAATAGAGCTACATAAAAAACAATTAAACTTTTACATCTACTTTGAATATTTTTGGATAAAAATGAATAAATTACAAAACAGGCTCCATCAGCTTCAGCACAAATATGTTGTTCGCCGAAAACCGTTTTCCCAACTGTATCAAAAGCATCAGAACAGAAATCATCTTCAACAGTCACTGCTTCGGTTTCCTTAAGAAAATTTTGCTCTGAGTCAATTCCTAATCCTTTAGAACCCCAACCGATAACTGTACATTTGGAGCCTGGGGACGTCTCTGTAAGCGCAATGCCAATTGGGGACTGAGTAGGCTTTCCGGAATCGCATTCAAAGTCAAAATGGCCAAATATCTAAAATAAAAATCCAAAACTATTATTAATTCTTATCGAAAATAAGTAGTATTATGTTAAAATGAATTAGGTACTGAGAGACAATTTTAGGCTGAAGAATTATAGGCCATACGTGTAAAATGCTTAAATCGTTGACCATTGTTTCTTCGTCATAATATTCATGTACAACGGATTTGGTCACAGCATAAATTTTCCCATTGTAATGCTCTCCTTCTGTCTCATTTAACCTGTGACTCCCTACAAGAACACGCAACTGCCAAACTTCGTATCTAAAATTAAATGTTTTATTTTGACTGATATTAATGAACAATTTTAGTATTTTGGTATGAAGATTTCATATAAGTATATAAACTAATGAGGGCATACCCTTCAACACACTGTGCCGGTGTAATAACTCGGTTATCGCTGCAAATTACACCCGCACATAAAGGAGACCATGACTTCCCATTGAGTATTTGGACGGACACCATGAAAGGATACTTTCCTTCAGGAACTTCAGTACCGCCGATTGTCCTTAGAGTCGTGTCGTTACTTTTCTTGGAGGAAACTTTGCAAATAGAGAAAATTAGTGGCCGTAGTTGCAGTGAATGCACAATGGGTGAATGGAGAGCAAAAGTTAAAAAGCATTTAGTGTAAGTAGTGTAATGTATGCAATGTAAGTAACTAACCTGCGTCCATGCTAATAAAGACGGTAATGGACCACAATAACAAAGTTGCTTCGTTCGCAGAGAACATAATGCCAGAAGAGAAGGAGTAATTATATGCTAATTCTATTTAAGATGTGCAAAGTGAACCTTGCAGTTTGCTATCACAGGAATGACAGTGAACTATTAGTGCGAGTCCACTCCATTTTAAGCTTCGATAAAAAGTTGGGTAAAGTTCAAGAAACTCATATTTTATTCCTTAAGTACACCGACAATGCCGACAAACCTTCTCCTCCTTTTTAGCTAACAAGGAAACGATCCTAAGTTTCGCAAAATGTGTCGCATGAATCACATAAAACAAATATAACGATCACCAAAACCACACCATTTCGCTAATTGTCTTATCGCAATTATTTTAATTCTTTTTCTACTGGGTACTTACAGTTATGTAATATGTAACGTTATGTAACATAATGTGAATGAGAGATAGAGTTTGCACAAGCTAACAATAATTACATACAATAAATTATTTCAATTGCTAATCTCATTCTCATTTCGCCCATATTATTTACCTACAAGAATGCGAGATAAGATATAGGAGCACGTTTCCTCCTGGTAGTTGTTACGTAATATATCTAGTTCCATATATCTCAAGTTTATCTAATATTAAGTCAAGTAGGCAGTAGGTAGCTATAACATTGAGTAATTCGAATATTTTTATGAGACTCACTATTATTTGTTCATGTACCGATTACTGAATTATTACGCAAATATCTACTTAGGTAAGGTAATAAAGATACACCAGCGGATGTCGTCTTTTCATCCTTAATTTATTTTGTACAGTAAATTACAGTTCATTTTTAACAGGCATTCCTATATCATGGCCTGATGCTTTAAGTGAAACCGCAGATGATTTTTTTGTCGACGGGTCATCGTTATAATGTTGACACAACGGGCATCCATTTTTAGCTATCCAAGGCAGTAATTCAAAGACACTTGTGTACACTCCAGGGTAATTTGGTCTTGCACAGCCGAGTCCATAGGATGCTACGCCGACTAAAACACGTCCTTTGTCTGTATGACAAATCAGTGGGGAGCCCTCATCG
Organism: Tomocerus mixtus; assembly: GCA_034694165.1. Classification (NCBI taxonomy): domain Eukaryota; kingdom Metazoa; phylum Arthropoda; class Collembola; order Entomobryomorpha; family Tomoceridae; genus Tomocerus; species Tomocerus mixtus. The sequence goes on from JAQFYC010002486.1 coordinate 3,734, forward strand.
CCCTTGTGGAATTGAAATCAACAATTACGAAATCATTTTTGCATAAAAGTATCAATTTCACAAAAGCATAGCTGGATTTCATGAATGGGGGCAGTAGATTGTGTAATAATAATATAATTGCAAACATTATACAAATTATACCCTAAATTAACTTACATAGCAAACATCTTGGCCTCCTAGCAGCAAGTTTCCCGTAGCGCATAAATGATGATCCGTTACTGAAGACTCGTTGTCTGGAATGGAGCTGAAAACTCCCGTGTATGCTTTTTGGCATACATCTTGAGCTATAATTTTAACTGCGACTTTTCTTATGCATTTTGGAAAGTAAATTGGAGATATTTCTGGATATTCGTCTGGTTCTTTTAGGTAACCCTTTTTAATTTTCGTAAAATATGATTGCTAGTATATTTCACTCTGATTAGCATGTCAATGGTTGTGTGAATTAATATAATACATAATGTGTAGAAGCTTACCCATCCATATACATAGCAAATTGTACCTACAGGTGTAGGCGATAGAACTATAGGAAGTGGAAGTTCGGCAGGAGGAGTAAAACATCCATATTTAAACTTTCCCATTATCTAAAATCAGTTAAAATTGTGTTTTATTCATACAATAAAAAGGTAAAATACTTTCCACTTGATTGGATTGAGATTTGGATTGAATAATTAATTACAAAAGTTTTCCCAAAGATTACCTGTAAAATAGCAATATCGTAATTAGACTTGTCGTAATCATAGTTTTCATGGATGGTAATTTCTTTGACTCTGTAAACACTCGTTTTAATATCATCAGAGTTGAGACAATCGCTTCCAGAAAGTATTAATATGTGTGATATCTGAATTCTAGTAATTAAATTAAATATACATACCACATTTTATTTTACTATGAATTATAAATTAAGTGTTGTAAACAGCTTAGGCAGATTTTTGTAGAAAATCCCATGGCAAGATATATTCCTATATCTACAGCCTACACTCTACAATGTACTATCATAAGGATACATAATAAAATTGACTTACTCTCGTACGCAGTATGCACTCGTTATCACACGATTGTCACTGCCTGTAAATATTAATGAGTTACACTTTTATAACGTAAAATATTTCACTTCATCTTACATAAGCAAGGCAGCAAGGTAATTAAAAGAGTATAGAATTACACATACAAATACTTCCTCCACATCTATGTGAAAACTCCTTTCCGTCAAAGACAAATAATGACACAACAGACGGAGCTTCACGTTCTTCTTCCGGTTCAAATCCGCCCATTATCTTAGTCTCCTTGTAAAACGAATCTAATGTCTCGTTCTTGTTTTTGTATTTATATTTTACATTTATACTTTGTGGGGGTCTCCCTATATCCACTTTAGTTGTATGCTTTTTGGCTTCATCCTTAGCCACTTTTGAAGTTTCCACAATCTTTGTTCCTAATTTGGTATTTGCACACTTTGTATCTGCACCCAGGAAAAATTATATTTTCTTTAGGAGATCAACCTTACTTTATGTGAAATATATAATACATGCTAAATATTATTAATACAAGTACTTACTAGCAGCCCACGACGACAGGCAAAAGAGTACAATATATAATACGATCAATCGTGTGAACATTTTAAATTTTTTATTGTTTATTAATGCATGGAAGTGCAATTAATAGTAAGTTTGGTTTGCGTGTGCCGGTGATTATTTTTTAGTGCAAGTCTCCTCCAAGACGAATACACAGTAAATGTATCTAATTGAATGATTGTAGTGGACGTACTACTTGTCTCAAGTTCGTTCGTATAATAATCCTGTTATCCAACAATGAGCTTACCTCAAGTATTTAAAAATTGTTAAAGTTATATTTGTACATGCAATATAGCTACAATAATTTTTATGTGCATTATGCAGCCCCTTGAGAAAGCTCGCCTATTACTGCCACCTTATTAGTTTGGTGGATATTTTAGTGGACAGTAGAAGTTTTGTTGATAGTAATATGTACCCTTCTGAAAATCATTTACACGTGTATGTACACAAATCAGCTACCTATAAAATCTCATTATCTTAATGACCGTTCCTCAACTCAACAGGATACTCATATAAATGCATTATTATGGAGCGGTCAGGTTCATTATAAGAATACCTTGAAGTTCTGTCTGTGTATGTATCTACTATCTATCTGAGCCCATTTTAAATGAGCTTTTTTATTTTCGAAGCTGTCTCACTAAAAAGACATTAATTTTGGCCTGTATATGTATAAGTTCTAGATAAGACTATGAACTTTTTTTGTAGAAATTTTGAACAAAATCGATTTATAATTTCGGGCTGAATTTTCCCCCGAAGTTTAAATTAATTTCCCTAGTCTCACAATGCCCATAGCTATGTAGCCAACCTTAAATGTGATTTTGCCATGACTTGTATTTTATGTGAGGTCATTTATAAATGAAGTGCACCTTGTGAGATTCTTTAAAATATCACTAATTATAATTGCACATGACCAGCAATATTATGGAAATAATCAATGTCAAAATAAAGATATGTAATTGGTAATAGTGAACTTTTTAATTGAAAAAATTAATTCATATTGAATAATTTACAGTTTCAAAAATTCAAAATGAATGTGACAGTGACTGATTTGAATATGTAAGTAGCAGTAAAAGTGTTAATACAATTAATCACTGCATAGAGTACATCCATGTTTGGCTATCCAAGTCAAATACTTAAAAATATCAGTGAATACACCAGGTTTAGTCGGCTCACCGCAAATTCTAGATCCAAATGAAACTACTCCAGCCAAAACTCCATTGCAGACTAGGCCACCTCCAGAGTCCCCCTGTAAAATTGGATTTTGAATAAAAACCTTATCGTATGAAAAATATAAAAAATGTCTTGTGTATAAAAATAAAAAATTACAAAACATGTGGCCGTTCCTCCATGTTCATATCCTGCACAAATAGTTCCATTTAGGACAATAAAATTACTCCCTGCTTCTCCATAGCCGCTGTAATCAGTTACACATTTGTCGTGATTGTAAATAGGAAGTTTGGCCCATCGTAGAGTATTTGGCACATTGTAATTAAAGATAGGAGTTTGCACAAAGCCCCACCCGGCTGTAGTACACATTGTACCCTCTTTTGTTTCCGCTAAACTCATCCCAACTCGAGCTGGCAAACTTTCTTCGTGAGAAGTACATTGGAAATTCATATGTCCTATGATCTGTAAAATTATGAAGAATTAATCGTAAGTAATGCTTAGATTTAATTGTTGGGTGCATTATTTATTATGGGTAAGTACAATGTGTCTCGAATTGTCATAGCTATGACAATTCGAAGCACATTGGGTAAGTACTAACTTCAACTATACCAATATCATGTTTTGGAGAGTCATAGTCTTCATGGATGGTCAATTTCTTTACCCTAAAAAATTGACCTCGGTATGGATGAACGGTCTTCTCGTTTAATTCAATAGTACCAACTAATACCAACATAGTATCAGGAGTCCTTCTACCGATTTCAAAAAATACAGAATTTCAATGTCTTTTTGTTTTACTCATACAATTAGTCACATATTTATGTGAAAACTACTTAGAACAGATGTAGATTTTAAATGTTACCCGTCCAAACAATGTGCTGCTGTGATGATGTGACTGCTTCCACAAATGGATCCAGAACAGCCATGTACAAAACCGAATTCAGTGAGAATTTGCAAAGAGGCTACATATCGAAACTGGTCGAATGATTCGACCAATTGGCCTCCTATCACTCTATTCTTGCTGTTTGAAACTGGGCCTTTGCAGTTACCTGTTGTAGAAAAAGTCATTCAGTAGTAATAATTCACAAAATCATGTGTGCAAAAGCTATAAAAATAATCAGATAAGAAATACCAACATGTTCCTGAAAGTAGAGCTAGTATAACTGTCGGAATAAGTAGAGTTTGGTAAATATTCATGCCAAAAAGAATGAACGTTTCTAGTCACACTATATAATGTGAAGGTATATAGATTACTCTGCAGTATTACTTAATACTTATAATAGAAAACTACACTAGATAGTGTATAGATTACAACTTTTTCAGAATAAAGTGGGCAACAACTTTTGTTTTCATATCTCTAGAGATGAAACATTGGCAAACTAAATTTTTATATGGATTTTAGTTTTCCGGGAAGCATCAACATAAGTATAACATACTATACATAGACCAGCCTTGTTAGCTACAATTACAAAATCAATGACACCTGTGTGGTTGCTCTCTAAAATTAATGATCACATAAAAATGGCTAGTACTTATGAGGATTCTAAACGTATTATAATATTCAAAAGACATTCATGCATAATGTAGCATGACCAATACTTCGTCAAGTTCATAAAATCCACAGGTCAGTAAAATGCACATAACACAGTACTGTAGATTTACTGTAAATCTTACATGGGGGAAAACATTTCAATGCCTACATACCAAACAGTAAAGCTTATACAATGTCTAGGGTTAAAAGCTAATGGTAACAATAAGAGAAGTCCTATTTCTGAATTCCCTACCGCCTGGCTGCCGCCATAACCGAAAGTAGAGAAAGTTCAGCTTCCGTCTCACTCGAGTAAAGGCAAACTAAAAGTTATTCCATTATAATCCGAGACGGAGTTGCTAGGTACATAATAATGTTATTAGCCACACACTACATGGTAGTAGTACATAAGTGGATAAGTAGATAGTTTGTAAAGACATAGTACAAATGCTGCACACACCTGTAAGACCCTTTACGACGTAAACAGAAGCAGCACACATTTTTACATCAAAATTATTTAAGTCATTACCTTATTAGTCACTATTTCCAAAAGGATTTACTGTATTGTACATAACCCACGCACATAGCAAGTAAATACATACCTTACATGCATAGCAATTCCATTCATATTTCTCAATGCCAATGCAATGGCTTTGTATACTGTCTATAGTCCAGTCTTATTTTCCGTATGTAAAGTGACACTAATATCCTAAGCCATATAAATATCTTTTATACTGTACCATTCAGTGTTCAAATGTGTAGTTAAAATTTAAGGCTCTAATGCATTACTAATAATAGTTCTTACTATAAGTACCTATATTATATCGTCAGAGGGAAATACATTTTCAGAATGAACCTTTGGCTACTGTTTTTTTCCAGCACCCTGTGGAGTGTAGAATATTATGGTATATGTCGAGGTAAGCATTAAGTATACTACCCTTTTATCGTTCACTATTAATTTTAACCATCGATGCTCAGTCAGTATAGCAAAACGAAAGCAAAGAAACGGACTGGAAAATCCGATTAAGCATCTGCACACAAAATGTAGGCCTAAGAAAAAGTATAAGTATAGAAGACCAGCCGCAGGCAGGAGTAAAGAGTAGTATTGCGATGCAATCGGTAGAACATTAAATAGCTGGACCTATACATAGGGGTCAGTGGAATTAAGTTGTCTAGTTTTTGAATAACTAAACTAGCACATTCAACACGTGGCAAGCACAAGGTGCAAGATAGGTACGGTCTACCTTGTCCAACGAATTCCAGTAGTTTTGAGAGTCATTTTCAACAGTAAGTAGGTAACACAATTGATTTTAGGCTTTATATGGGTAAAACTCTTTATGATTATATTTTTCGTCATAAATAAGCCCCACAAACCATCAATCACTTAGACGTTTATTGGCTTCATTAATAGTATCAATTAAGAATTGATTGAAGGAAGCTGATAGGCAATAATGGGAAATTATTTATTAGTGGCTGCCAGAAATCATAATGTTGCTGCTCCTCCGCTTAAGCTAAACTATTCCAGTTAAGACACTATATAGTTCAATAACTTATTACAACACAAAGAATGGAACTCAAAACTTTCTACTAAAGTAGTCAGTAATCACAGGACTGTTAATGTCGTCTGACAGACATTTAATTTATTTCAAAAGTAGATATCTAAGCATGTATAAATCTGTATTAACTAACTATGCTAATGGCAAATTGAAAAGAACTAAAAAAATTTGGTGAGGAAGTACTAGAGTAGAATTTGTTGTATGCTTGCTCAGTGTGTGTCATACTGCATAGTTTACAAGTTCAGGGCCGAATATTTACAACAGTGTGTGGTATATGGACATGTTGCTACTAAGTAGTTAATTGCAGTACATTTCCCCCAACACTGCTTTTATCTTCCCTAGACAAACAAATATTTATCTGGCTCAACATGGAATGAAGAGATATCTTTAGCATTTAGTTTTTAATTAGAAAGTTAAGTATGCAATTCTTTAGGTGCATATAAAACTAGTATAATTATTATGTACATATAGTTGTAATCACAGCTAGTGTATTAGAAGCATGTAGCAAATATTGTTAGATATAGTATGTATAATAGATATACTATTAGACAACGTTGCATTTTAAATCTGGTAAAAAGGTACCTTATCAATTTGCAGAATCCCCAATAATGAAATAAATTAATATTTTTATGCAATACTTATCATAATTTTCCATTTTTCAAATTATTTCGTAGTTTGTTTATCAACTGCAAGTAAACAAGCATTTCCTTGTTATACGCTAACAAGAATTTAAGGAATTACTAATATGTGTACAAATGTTTACCGTACAGTGTAGTTGTTAGCTCACTGCAAGTAGTATAGTGTATAGTATAAGATGTACAGCAACATAACTTAATGTATTTATGTGGTTAACCTCAAGCATATGCTAGTATATGTAGTAATATGTCTAATCCTTTGGGACTCAGAACATACATTCATTAGAAATTAAACTGCTTTTCTAGGAAATCTAAACAAATTTTCTAAACTCATTCTGCGTAGAGAAGAGGGATGCACTCGGCACTATTGAAAGATTGAAAAACTATACATACATAATATATAGTGGTAAAATATTTGTATGGTTGATGCAGGGAAACCACATACTAACAACTATTTTCTAGAGCCTGCATTAGCGTCTACATACATACATAGGATCCATATGTTAAGGGTATAGTTGTTATTGTGTTAGGTTTCCACTCAGTGTGAGTTAGGAGGGAGAAGAACATTGAATTGATGAGAAGGAACGGAAGTGAAATTTGGTAGGAGGACTGGAAAGCGGTTCTAAGTGGCTCAGTGTAGCAAGTAGAAAGTGGAAATTGGAGGGAGACATGACTATGACTAGCCTGTAGTACTGAACTGTATGTAGTTTGATGGCTGAAAACAGAAGTAGGAACAAAAGTCAGAAAAGTGTCAGTACATGATGCGGTATTTTGTATGAAAATGTATAGGCACTTGTATCTGTATGTTGCTAGCTGTCAGCATCAATTTTCTCTCTGGGTTTTTGAGATCGTGACGGCATAATGGGCCTAAAATGGCATCCTCCATATCTCCGCAACTATACATCCTTTTGATTGCTCATACTCTGGAAGCAAACACTCGAAAAGACAGAAGAAATAGTCGAGAGCGTGTCTAGCACTACTACTACGTGTTCCCCGTACAACACTCAACTGGAGCACTATCATTAGCTGCATCATCATTCTTTTCTTATAGCGTCACACACGGACGGACCACCGAGCCAAACCAAACCACTATTCCTACTTTATTTCTACTCTACATTGTAGCCAGAGAAAGTCAAGTCTAACCAAACCTACATAGTCTACATATCTCCTACTCCGGTACTGTTATCTTTTAGCATCTGAAACTAAAACTATCCTTCTTGGCTTGGCATCCCTCGCTCTTACTCTGCTATTAAACAAAAAGACAACACACAACTCTACACAATCCGCACTCACTCACTGACTGAACAGAATGCACTGAAAATAACAGTCAACAGTGCTACATAACATGAGATAAGTGTGTATGTATCACTAATACTCACATCACATCACATCAGAGCTTCTACTTATGATTCCCACACTAGAGCACTAAAAAGCCAGTAAAGTAGTGCTGAGGAAGCCAAGCCAAGAGAAAAGACAAGTCAGGATAGCAAGACTTACACTTGGAAATAATCGGAGTGAAAAAAGGATGACTTGGGAAAGCATATTATGGCAGATGGCAAAGCTGCATTTATTAAACCAATATGTTCCCCTTCTATTAAACAGACAACAAATTAAATATCTTGACAATATCTTCTCTGGCGACTTCTCACATTAAATGTCACTAGAAGTTGCCACACAAGAAAGAGAAAGTGAGTTCACTCAGTCGTTGACTTGACTGTGACTCCAGTCCACACAGCACAACACTCGCTCACTATCGTCTTTCTTGTAGCGCCCTTCTTTGACATTATACGCATTACGCATCTGACTTATTTACAAGATGACATTCAATTCCACCACTAGCCTTCATAATCACTACCACACGGAAATAAACTTGTATTACTTATCGTAAGTAGACTCTTGTTATTTTACGACGACGACCTGAGAACGACTTTCCCACCAGAATACATCCATACGCTAGTAAGGAGTAATCGACTCTATTTCAGACCCAGACAGTCACAACAACCTTTTTTTGAATTTTGACTTTCCCCTTCTTACAGCAAAGGCTAATGGCTTCTGGGTGAAAATGTTGAGGAAAACTAAAAAGGACTTAGGCGGGGAAAGGCTTTTTACTATTAGATGTTATAATGGGATTTATTGTGCTAGAAAATCGTATATAAAAACTATTTTAGTATTTCCTTGCTCATGTGTTTCCCCTGCATTGCATTGCTTTCCGAAGAGCACTCCAGCCATTAGGTGGAGGACAAGCCAATGTAATCTAATTTAATGCAATAGCCACATATCCTTCCGCCTTTAAGCTCAACGACGAGACAATACAATACAACATACGATATAAAACTCTCATTCCTTATATTGCACAATGCATACACAATACAAATACAAAGTACTACTACACAACATAATATTGCATTCCTATAAGTAGGGATACCTACTTATACACAATACACAGTAATAGTGTTTATAAAAAGATAGCCATGCAAGGCAGGGAGGGCAAGCAAAAGCATCAGGTATCTTACAAAATCTAAAGTGAAGGCTTTGTGGTGGGATATAGTTTGTGGACAATGCAATACAGATACAATAGTATAAGTCCCTTGAGATTAACTACTCACTCTCTTTTTTTCTTTTCAAGGGTCATTTATTTTCATTATCATTACCATCTCCCTCTACACTTCCATTTCATACATTATATATAGACTCCGCTTCATCGGTAAAACTCCTTTTCAACAAGTATTTACATTTCTATGCGTTTCTGTTCACAAAGCTAAGGAATTTTTTAAAATTCAGTTAGACCTTTGATTTTACTTGTTCATCTGCTGTCTGCTACGTGCTATCTGGGAACCCGTACGGGATATTGCAAACTGCTATTTAACTCCACACTCATACCTTATCCATGGTCATTATAGTACATTTGGCATATTCATATTCAGAAAATACATAGCATTTCTGACTCTAGTACAGTTTAGATGCACTCTGCCACTGTAGGAAGTCAAACCCAAGTCAAATCAGATGTTTTGTATGTATAATAATAAGTGAGAAGAGCATCTGTTACTTAGATCGCATCACATTACACAACACTCTGACTACAACATTCCTTCTCACAGATGTTTAGTCTAAGGGAACCCTACGAAATATACGCAAGTAGTAGACTTTCTAATGCAAAGGCTTAGTAGTCAAGGGAAGAAGGGCCGGGATAGATAATAGCTAGTCATTCAGCCAGCCAAGTCCAACTTAGCTTTCTACTCTAGTTATCCTTATGCATACTGTAGATAGATAGGAGGGAAGCCAAATGAAAGTCAAGCCACAGCTGCGGATTCAAAAGCAATGACCCTTAAAATCATATGAAAAAATTACAGTATTATTAAATGGCCAATATGAAAAAGTCGACTTCCGTCTGTGTCGCCACCTTTTTCTATCTGCTCTGCGATCTGATTCGAATTACTTATGTTATGTACATAGGGAATATGCAGAAAGTGTCCATGGCCAGGCCACGTACATTTAGGAGAATTCAACTGAACTCGGAAAACCTATTCAGCTCAACTCAAGTCAACTCACTATCAATTCAATTCACAAAACAACAATAGAATATCTTATATCTTCTCTTCTCACAATGTATGATGTCGTATCAGAATGTAGTAAACTAAGTATTTGCATGGCTAGGAAAGTGATATAATATATAATAAGTAGTACTGCATACAATCTATTACTTATACATGGAATCCTTTCTCCATAAATGAACTACTTACTTACGACCATGTATAATATAACATAACTAAGTAATATTTACTACAGGAGCTGGCCAAGCCAAGTGAAAGCAAAGCGAGTATACCCTGTTTCCTTTTCGGAGTGAATTGAGCTGTGTAGTTTAGTTAGTTAAGTTAAGTTTTTAGTGGGATGTATGTGGTGCTCTAGAACGGCAAGACGTAACGTAACTATGCAGGACTTAGAAATCTGTATATAAATAGGCACTACTAATAAGTATATCATCAGTCTCAGTCTACATGTATATATTCATGAGTAGAGAGGGAGCGAGAGAAAGTAAAGAGAAAGTCCAGTCTTTTGTGTTCTTTCGCAAAATCAAAATCCGCCAGCAGCAGGAGCACAAGAGAAGATAAATAGTCTGCAATCATTTCTTCCTTCCGCTGCAAATACTAATACAATTATCAAATGACTTACTTATACTTTAATCTATTATACATATATCCCATTATAAGTCTGAGTATTATAAGTAAGTATAAGTACCTAGAATACAACACTCGCCTCACATCACCATATTCCCAAATTGTTCTGGTTTCCTCTACTTCTACTTACTCTGTACAGTAGTGTAGTGACTGCTCTGTGTGTTCTCTCCTCTCTGGTATCCTAGTGGTCGACTAACTCTTCAGTTTCTATGGACTTTCACTATTTACTTTCTTCTTGCTACCGCTTGCACTTTCTCATTCCATTCACAGCCAGCTCAACTCACTTAACACACTAAAGCTCTAACTATCCTTCTTACCAGCCTTTATACATGCATACGTGTATACAAATAGGTACTATAGTCTGTAAGACTCACTTGATGTCTCACGAGGGACTTATATGTACTTTAGCTCCTATGGATTGAGTAGCAGAAGTATCTATTCAAGCTAGAGAGACCTAATTCCATTCACATTCACACATCAATGCTCTTTTAATAGCCACACCATCTTATCTTTATCATATTCTTTGGAAATCTGCTTCTTCTGTGTATCATGAATGTGTGATTGATTCCGGAAGCTGATTTAGACAGAATGACTGCGCCAATTTATTTGCTATTCCGGCTATACGAGGAAGTACGCACTATTGATAAAGGCGAAGAAAGGTGAAATGTCGGATAGGAGAACTGTAAATGCTAAAGAAAGTTTAGTTGATGTACATATACATATATATTTATGGTCCACTGTTACTGTACCACTGTACAATTGTATTTATATACATAATACATAGGTTAGGACCGTTAGGTAGGTTGTAGGTGGGTAGGAATAGAAATGACTGCGTAGATCCGTAGAAGTGAACTACAATATGTATAGTTAGTTTATTGGATGTAAATGAAACTGGTGAATAAGACATAGAACAATAAACAGAAGACAGGCTCGCTCTGGCTTATTTAGTTTTGTTTGCTTGTCTTGAGTGAGTGAGTGATGCGGGAAGTAGTCGGTTGAATGAACTGTAACTGAATTACAAGAATTCACTCTATGCATTCCTTTACTTTACTTTACTTTAGTTCACTTACGCTCTTTCAGCCATTGTAGCAAATACATTTTAAATTACATTCGCCAATTACCATACAATTTCACAATGCAATATAATCCAATGCGGTTTTACACTAATTCACCATCACAATCAACCTTATATTTTAAATGCATATTTCCCTCTTTATTTTAGCTCAATAATGAATTTACATTCAATCACCCTAATGGACTAAACAGGAAAAGAGCAGATTTCCTTACTTTACCTTATACTCGTACTACAATACATATATAAAATAAATAATCTCCTCCGTTCTTCAAAGTAAGGAAGGTTCGAAGACTTCCACCAGAACTTTACAATATAATGTCCTCAACAATATTATTATCTATATATTTATCTAAATATTGAGTATAGTGTACTTTGCTCATATTTAAGTATACCTACTATAGTATATAATGTAAGTTTATTCTATTATAAAACCTTCTTACTCTTACTAACAAAGTAATGCCAATATCTATTTTATAAGCAACTTTGTTCAGATAGAAGAGAGAATCGCTAATGCAAGTTAAGTTGCTTGCTTGCTAGCTACTCCGTTTGAAAGGCACTATGCTACTATAACCATTGAGATTGTCACGTAAGAGTTGGATTGGCAGTGAAAGCAAGACTTTCTTCAACCAAACTTTCTCTTTGTCAAGATACAGCTTTTGTTCACTCGATGCTCCTAAGTACATTTGTGTGTAGAATGTATGTAGAGTTGATAATTTTTGTTTTTAAGATTAATCCAATCGAATCTCTCAGTGACATTTCTCTAAAGTGTACAGATACTTGCGACAAGATTCGGCTTTTATGCTCAAAATATCGATATACTTAATACTACTACATACTACGTACTTCTTAGGTTCCTCCCTGGTCCATTGTCCCTTCCGTATCCGTAGGGTTACCATGCTACGAAGGTATCTGGCAAGTTGTTTAGTATCCCTAAAGATACCGCAATGTGTTTTAGGAACGAAAATGGACTTCTCTGTTAGTAAATAACTTCAAATTCGATAAGATTGCATTTTTTACTTGTTGGTAATTTACTTTTTACTTCGACAAATAATGGAGAAAAGAGCCGACCTACTTTACAACTGAGATTTGGATAAGAATGGGGCATTTAGATATGAACCTTCTATATTTCACAAAATAGGTTTTGGGTAGGTATTACTTCTTGTTAGCAGTTTAATTACCAACTCAACAAACGCTGAATGAACAGCAATTCATATAAACTTTTTTGGAATTTAAAAATCATGTCTAAATGTGTTCATCTATCTGTTTCAATAGCTGTTTGTAATTATTATACGTAACCTATTATATTTTTAGCACCAATGCGACAGATGATATTAGGATATTCCTAATAATAGATGAACTGCGCCTTAATTGCTCAAAAGTGCAGAAACCCAAAAAACGATAATATTTGCAGTAGTAAAACCCTCTAACATTGTACCTAACCTAATAATAAAATGACATAATTAGCTCCTTTATGATGGGTGTTAGAGCTTTCCCTTGTATCTTTAATAGATTTACTTCTCTACTACTGAACATACCATGCCATTTAATTATTTACTGTCTCTTTTTAAGCGGATTTGGGAATACTGGATATTACATCATGTTTTAATAATTTGGAAAATTAGTCATTAGACTTAATTGTTTAGGATTTAGAACTCTACGATTTGCTTCCTTATATTTGTGATTGTTCTGGAGGACAAAGTTAATTGAATAAAATCTGTGAGCTGCGAGGCAGGGGCGAGTAGTATTGGGAACTCATTATCAAAATGTTGTTTTTCATATTAAAGAGTGAAAGTATAGATTAGTGTATATGTTAGAGGTAGAATTAATTATTGTTATTGCTGTTACGTTACACGCATACACGTAGGTTAAACAAAGATTGAATAAAATATAGCGTTGCGGCAATAGCTAGCATACATGGCAGATAGAGGAAGGCAGAACTTTCGTGGGTAGAGTCTGTGTGTTCGCTAAATATGACTATGATGGTACGGTGTATAGATTGTAGTAGTAGGAAATTGTTGACCTGAGCTTTGAGTTAGGTTGCCGAGTATTAGCATTACCATGCATTACTAAAACGCAAATGATAATAATAGTAATATGAAGCAAGACATGAAGCATTTAGCAATTGGGTTAAAATTAAAGCATAGGATGAGACAGGCGAGGAGCGAGACTAAGTAAGTAAGGCTGAGCTAAAGTAAAATGGTGGTAGGGCACGATGGATGAGAATAACGGAAAGTGCAAATATTGCGAAATGTTTGCTCCGCGGTTAGAACATAATTGGATGCACAATGTGTCCTGACATGTTTGTGGAGAATTTCCATTACATTACATTAAAGCATTACAGGAGGACAGAGCCGTGTATTAAGAGGACGAGCAGATAATACAATATAATACTACACGGAAGAGACAAGACAGGCGAAGAGCGAAACAGCCTTTTATCATTATAATACAAATTAGCGTCCCTTCCATCACATCTTACAAAATCAGACTTTCTCGATCGCATCGCTTCCATAATATCACATCAGCTTAAAACTGATACAAAGATTTGTTCCTCTCACTAGACTACTAGAAATTGTGGGGATATGATACAAAGGCTAGTATTATGGTAGAGAATCAAAGCAACCAATCTTACCACACAACGCCAACCAGAACCAGCTATATGTAAGTACTATTACATCACCCTATGTAATAATTCCCGAATCCATGTGGATGGTTAATCTTTCGCTCGTAATTAGCTATAGCATACAATACACGAGCAGCTGGATATACTATACATATTTATAAGCATATAAGTATTACCTATGTTATTTTGTATATTTTTAGCCATGTATATTTATGTATTTATGTAATAGTAGTCTCTGTCTTTCTCGGAACATAAGGTTATACTACCTATATAATATAGCAGTAATATGTATAGATATAGATAGTTTAGCTGAAATAACCGTATGATCTGTAGTATTTTACAACAAAATAATTACATAATAGTATCTCTGTGCCCTAATAGTTCATACGTACATAGATTGTTTATATAATGTATGTATCAATACATAATGCATATAATTTGTTAGGCAGTTACTTAGCTACTTCCCTTAGAAATGTGTGTAGTGCATGGGGAATAGGAGTGTCACTGTTGTGTTATGCTGTGGGGTTATGTTGGAATTTGATGTACGACAGGAGAACAAGCTAATCGTAATCTACAATCTAAAATTCAGATTCAGGTCGAGTTGGCGTTAGCGTTAGTGTTAGCAGTAGGAGTTCGGCTGCCCTGTCCTGGCTGATGCGACATCCAAAATTCTCCACCGTCTTTGCTTTGCTTTGCATTCATGCTCTACTGCCATATTATGGTTATTTAGATTGCCTCCATTCCCTTACTCTTACTACTGTACTACAGATAGGCGTGTGATTTCTGCTCCTCGTTTATATTATTATAGAACTAATAAGACTGAACTGAACTGACTATCTGTTTAGCAGTAGCAGTGCTGGAACTATCCGTAGATAGCAATAAAGGACTTTTGTACTCTCCGTCCGCTTCTCCTCTGTTTTGCTTTGTGATATTTGGTTATTTTCTGTAGACGTTCCTTCCTAAGTTGCTACGCCAAGCAAGCCAGAGCTTATAATGTTATAATTCTACAGACTAAACGAATAGTAAGTGGAAAGAGAATCTTTATCTGTATGGAATCAGTGTGACGATGACGATGTGCTGTTCTGTAGTTCTGTCTTTCTCTAATAATACAACATACAACTACATACTCTCTAATAACACTAATACTTGTTAGTTAAATACTGAAAGTAAGTACCTTACCGTACATAGGGTAGCAGGCAATATGAATACTTGCCTGCATTGCATTGGTACGTACAATTATACATATTTAAGTTTTGTATCTATCTAGAGATACTTTCTCCTCTAAATACTATATAGGTAGCATTTGCACTGTGTTCTGTATGTAAGTGTAGTGTTTAGTGTAAAGTGTAGTGTGCATATATACAATAGATACATTTACATAGACGAGAGCGAGCTTGAGTTGGCTACACATTTATGTAGAACAAATAATCATAATGTGTAATAGTTAAGCATCACGCTTGGCTACACGAAAACTTTTAGTCCGAGCTAAATTGCATGGATGACAGGGAGCAGTCTAGGAGGGTTCCTATTGTAAACAACTAGACAAAACTCACAATCAGCACTCTACGCTATTCTCACTATTTATTTACCATACATACCATAATCATACACTTGTATAATACGTCTAATGTAAAGACTCCTCTATCTATAACTACAGATACTGATAGAGCTAACCTTAGGTTTAAGGTATGTACTACACATTACCACTATGTATTTATCTGTACTACTGCCTACCACTGCAAGTAGAGTGTAGTTAGTGCAGTTTTGTTTAGAGACCGAGGAGAACTGACTGAAATGAGTAGTTTGGTTCTCCCTTTGCTCCTAGCAATCATTGCACAGGAAATTAGCAAACGAATTTATTATTCGCACAGCTGACCTTACAATATTTACTTTCTCATAAGCACACTTCAAATATGTACTTATTATTGGATAGTACAACATAACACACAAGTTCCTACTTCCACCCTATCCTGTTCTGAGGCTCTCCACATTATCCTATCAGGCAAAATAGAATAAACTATCCTCCTAGCTCTGCATCTATTTTCTCTGTTATCATAGAATCCTAGTCATTGTCTGAGCAAAAGTGTAGTTTCTGGAATACTTATGCACCTACATTAGTCGTAGTCCAGCTTTTCATTGCAGTGGTCCAGTCCAGCAGTCTATTATCTCTTGGTTGGTATTTGTGTAGCTACGTACTTACTTTCTAGCTATTCGCGTGAGTATTTTCAATCGAAAATCCTGCATCCAGTCCAGTCCAGTCAGCCAGAGATTCATACTTATATTTGTACTAATATACTTATGTACATAATGAACCCGGGACTGGGAAATGTAGAATAGTAAAACAACTTTGTTTGATTAATCGAATCAATTTAGTCAATTAATACTAACTTTGCACTATTATGTACTACTTTCCTTTGTAGTCTCGTAATTAACCAGTTAGCATGCATAACTGTGCATTATGTAGTGTTTGGAGGACGCTACCTTCGCTACCTACTTTCACTTCTCAACAACAGGCCTTCCGACTCCTAGCCTCTCTGTTAAATATATCCTCCCAATTTTCAGGATTACCTACGCAATGCTTTCGTGAACTGTGTGAGTGGACTGCTTACTACCTAAGCCTAGCTAATTATATTTTCCACGTATATGTTATGTGCATCCAATCCATTATTCAAACAAATCTGTTTTATGTGCGTTATAAAATTAGGAAAGAACCTTGTCCTATTTAAATATTGTAGCATCAGCATCGGCATACCTACTATTTAATGTATTTTATGTACATACTACATAATTCCTGTTGAAGTAAACATTAAGTTGCATTTGTCCAATTTAGTCAGATTAAGGGAAAAGAGACTTTGCCGAGGAGATGGATTGAGATGAGATAGTGAAAGAGATGTAATAGTCATGAATGCCTTCCCTTGGTGAGTGAGTGAAAAGGAAAAGGGTGCGAGAGTGGCCACTTCATGGATATGATGCAAGACGTATTATTTTCATCAGATTTATGAGTAATTTCAAGGAGCACAACAGACAGTGATGAGACGGAATGATAAGATTTGAAAAGTTTTCTCGTCTACAAAGAGGGAAGCAAACCTTTGTCAGTTCTGACAGAGCAAACAAAAGCTGGTTGTTGGTGAATGTTTAAAATGATAGGAATTTTGATATGTTGAGCAGTTGAAAGAAATGCAGAGCATGCATCTAAGATTTTTTTCCTTCTAAAAAGTCTGAAAGAAAAGTACCGAGGGATACAAAACTGAATGGATTTGCATTCAAAGGAGTTGCTTTGCAGAAAGCTTTCGCTTACATACGAATAAGAGTTTACTTCCAAGTGTTCCAACTACATCTTACTATCCCTTCCATTACATTATATATTATATATGCGCAGATACAGACAGTCCCACGTTAGTGATGTAATGTTACCCGTATTCTTGTATGTATGTAGTACATATATAAATACATACAGAAGTAAGCAAAAAGGGTAACACCATACATACATACTACCATGTATCAACTAACTATCTGTAGTAGTAATATCCTGTTACTGTGTAGTACATCCACATGGTGCGTATTACATAGTACGGAGTTCTACATACAGATACATCCGTCCTTGTACATATGTATGTATAGTTACCCCCATATTAAGTATGCACGTATTTTGCTTGGTAAGTAAAGCAATGCAATGCAATAGTCACACACTACAGGCTACAGTAGACAATATATACATAGCTGATTTGATACACATAAATATATTATCAACTTTTATACAGCATAAGTAACAACTACTCGTAGATAGTAGTAAGTACAGATAGCGTCGGTGGAGTAAGATGTATCTCTGTAATGTTAACCTAATGTATATGTTACTCACTCTTTCCTTTCTCTCTTGTGTCTGAAGTCTCTACACACACTTACACTTGCCTCTAGTAGTATTTGCAGCTTGGGAACAGTTTGAATTGAAGTTAAAGATATATATTACATTATAGAGTAAGTAAAGTGGAGTAATAGTATGTAGTCAGCAGAAGTAGATAGAGAAGTGATTCCGTGCTATGTATGGTGCTCTTTTTTGGCTTTCTCTGTGTATGTTGGTGCACGTAAGGAATATATTGGAATAGATCTGCATGGAAGGAGCAAATCGTAGGCTTATTGAGTATTAGGATTTTTCTGGATTTTCCCTGTCCAATAGAATCCCACTGACACATAAATTCGGGTGATAAAGCGATCAAGCTCTAAATACTCTCTTCGCCATATGCTCCTCGTAAATTTTTATCCGAAATGCAAATCCCAAATTTATCTCGGTATGCTTCCCCAAAATCTCTTATAACTGAAACTCAATCTCCTCCCACTTACACTCGCAATTTCTTTTCCACTCTATACAATTCAATATTATTTACAACACACTATTCACTACAGCAGCAGCAGCACTTCTACATAATATACTACAACAGTCGCCGCTACATGTGCTGCCGTTATACTAAATAGATAAGTAGAATAGGTGCTACTTACTTTACTACAAACTATGTAGAACATGTAAAAGGAGTCCACCACTGTACTTTAGCGTACTGTACTGTACTGTCTTTAACTCTCTTTCCTCAACTTTATTCCTTGCATACAAGCTACTACTACCGTAATGTAACACATCAGATGCCTTTGCCATTATTACTATTACTGCAAAAAGGCATTCAGTTTTCCATTCCAATTCAACAAAGGTACATATGCATGTATTGCAGTACAGTAGTGTGGTGCATTGGCGAAGGGAACATCATTTCTTTACTTACTTAGGTGGGATAAGCTACGAAGCGTAACTTAACACAGATGTAACATGATACACACACACTTACCTACTACAATATCTCACTCAGAGACGGGAACACTATTCCCAAAATCTTTTTCAGCTTTAATATATAGTTAGTAGTACCTACAGTAGGACAAATGTGCATTATATTATAAATAATATATGTAAGCAGGTAGTTAAGTAGATATCCGCTACTACAGTAGCTTAAAGCTCCCTTAGCCTATAGGGTGCACTAAAGAATCCGTGCTCCTCACTTATTCTCTTATGTAGTTATTGGAAAATGACTACATATCTGTAGTACAGATAGATAGAGTGAAAGTGAACTGCACTCATTTTAAAATAGAGAGCTTTTTCGGATAGGTAATGGATACGGATGGATAAAGACAAATTTCACTCTCACTCACAATCAGTTCAGATACTATTACTATTACTACTATTATATAAGCTAACGTAAGTAATGCAGATGTAATAGTAATACTAGTAGGTAAGTGGGATACCTACATATCTTGCCTAGGCGCCTTATGTTCAGTAGAGTTGGTAAGTAGGTGCAGGTTGAGAATAAAGCCGCGGTATGCAGAATGCATAGGAGTCATCAATTACAATTTCGAATCCTGAGGGAGAATAACTTCATAAAAACGAGTAGTTTAAGTTATGGAAGGTGTACTGGAATTAAATTCTTTTATTTCTCTCATTTTAAAGTTCAAAGTTCATAGTTCAGAAAATGATGAGGAGATAGAGGAACATAGAGTGAGGGCATGCCATGCCATAGCAGGCCAGGCCAGGCCAGGCCAAGTCAAACCAAGGCAAGCCAAACCAGGCAAGAGATGTAGGAAGTATAAAAAGCCGAGTGCGTTGTCTAAACGGAAGGCCTGCCATGTCTTTCTGGAATAGCTTGATAAGGAAATTCCCCAGAGGATAAAAACGAAGCGGCAGGAAGGAAATGGGCCTTTGCTCTCTTTCCTTCTTCGACTTTCTCTTCTTGCTTACACATAGCCATATAGTCTTTCCACAGGCCAGGCCAGTAGAGCAGTACTACTAAATACATTCTACACAGTAATATACCCTTGCATTACACATATCTGTACTCACAGATGGAATAGACACAAAGATATGTACTAATACGTAAGTACCTACATCCATACCCTTCCTACTTGCTTTCTTTTGCTTTACTTACACTAGTATCTGTACTTCTCTTCTTAGGAGCATAATAGCAACTATTAGAAGAACAAGAGTCAGTCAGTCACTTCACTACATACATACATAGCTAGCTACTACTACACATAGTTGGTCCCAGCAGCAAAGAACGAGTTGGTTTCTTGGCATAACAGACTTTACCTGCTCCTTCCCTACATATACTACACACACACTGCTGAATAAATATATCTCTCCCTCTAATGTAAGTAAGTACTCTGAACTCAACTGAACTGAACTGCACTGACACTGACTCCCTGAGTAGTGAAACGACTCACTTGTCTTTCTTCTCCTCTTCTGTTCTGCTTTAGACTGGACTGGACTTGTGATTTTGACTGTGACTTCTACATACACACTCAACTTCCCTTCCCTTGACTTCTCGTTTCTATCTAAATATGTATAAAATAAATGTTACTATATCTGTATATGTAGACTTATCTTTGCTCCATACATACACATCCTTCTCTCCTCTAGCTATGTACTGATACAACTTATTATTACTTACTTATATCTGTATTTCTCCTCTCCAGTATATCAGTGTGGTACTCACTTAACAGTAAATAGTAAGACAAGACACACTCCTTTGACTATTAGTTACTGTTCTGTACGATAACCATAGTATCTGTATACTTGTCGTGCAATATATGTATATCTGTTGACTTGACTTGACTTAACCTCTCAGGACAGGACAAGAGGTAGCTGAGGTACATATAAAAGCTAGTAAATGTGCATAGATACACAGATAGATGTAGGACGTTTCTATTTTCTATCCTGTTTGAGAGTAAGTAGTGGTAGTAAGTGCATTACACGCGTATGTCGCAATGGCGATAGGGGAAGTCCATAACTTTTATCCCATTATCAGAGCAGAACCCATTTCATTCAAGAAGTCCATTGTGCTTGTCCGTTTATTCCTTAAACTACATGCGGTTACTTTCTTCATTCGTCTGTCTACACTTATTATTATGAGTTCGTCATATGAACTGACTCTATTAGGTTACGTAGCTTCTGGCCCTCGCTTCCCTTCCCCTCTTTTTTCTCCGTATCATATCTTTCATAATCTTATTCTGGACTTATACCTTATGCCACGTTATCAGCTATATGAAGATATTCTTTTACTACTATGCATACGGTAGTATTTAAGATTCATAATATGAGCAAGACAACTGCATATGTTTAATGTTCCCACCATGTGGACGAATACTAAATACTACTTATATCTTACATTGTAAGATTATATTTACATACATTTATTTGTACCTAACGTACTTAAGTAAGTACTACCTTGGCGCCCATTATACACACGGCCCGTGCGTGCACAGAATAGTTTGGTTCGTGCAAAATAGGTTTCAACTGAT
>JAQFYC010002487.1:0-25365 GCA_034694165.1 Tomocerus mixtus
TTGAAGCGAAATCTTATTTTTTAAGACAATATTAAAAATGCTTGCGAAAATGTTGAGAAATTCTGTCGAAGAAAGTTTCTAAAATGGCAAATTTCATGTAAGATGCGAGAGTATATGCAAAATTCATACAATTAGGAGTTTCGGAAGCTCGCTTTTGATATATAAAATGTTTAAATCCCAACATACAAAGCAACAATTAAGTTTGGTCTCAAAACAGAAGTATTTGTGAAAGTTTTAAATGTTGTTTCTATGCAAAAAGAGAAAGCAAAACTTTGTACTAGGGAAATTACAGGATTGGCCTCCTAGCCTGCGACATATACACATACATGGGTCACTAACTAAGTTTCCTATATAATAGTAGTGGCTATATCTGCACATTTCTGTAATGGAACGGCATTGTTTGCTCGTAGAAATATAGTGCTATCAAGAATGAAGTGGAATTCAGTTGTTCCAATCCAATCCAGTTCTACTCGTTCTACAATAAGTAGGTATAACCAACATTACAATAGTATGCACTATGGAGTGAGTGCTACTATCGTAGGAATAAAGAGTCAGTTTAAGCCCCCAGTGCACACAGAAGCAGCCAAGGGAGTTTTCAGAGAGCAGTAGGGCTCATTGTATTCCATTCTTTCCTCTCACATCGGCCTTCTGTCTATTGTGACGATAAACGGCAGACCTTTTTGTCAAGGCAAGTCAAACTGAGTCGCTCCTTATATACTTTGTACAATTTTATAACTACCGGATACACATACCATGTATTATACCGAGTACAATGCCCAGGTACTTAATGCAGCATGAGTATGTGTACATAGACATAGACAGAGCTTACTTTGTTCAATAACTAACCTAAGTAGTATAGTATAAGTATCTGCACAAAATCATTGCTTTGCAAACAACAGCGTTTTTACAGGAAATCTTCAACATTCAATATATCTGCAATAAATATAATGCGCTCCGAAGTAATAGAGCTGATTGTAACTCAACTATTGCGGAAATATCATCAATTCATATTCCTAACAACATAATGATTGTAATTCCACTCAATTTTCATTTGATCTACTCACTCACATTTGAAGAATTGCGTTCATTTCACCGTATCCGACTTTTGCTTTCACTTTCCCTTTCTCTTTAGTTAAGGAAATATTGAAAGGGTATTAATAGTAGACTAACGTGCTATAAATATTTTTGGTCTGGGTCTGGGTCTATTTATATTGAACAAAATAGAAGTTTGTCGAGAGTTATCGTACAAATTGTAGTCAAGTAGGCATTGGAGGATATGACGTTCGAAGGAATTCCAAGATTTCTATTCAGAGAAGAGAAAGGAGTCATATACGTATGTATTATACTTATATATACGTAGAATGTAAGTAAAATAACCAGAAACAGAGTCAGGGATTCAAACACGTCTGGGTATGGAGTCTGGGTGTTTGTGTGTGAGTGTTCTCTGCTATTAGATGTAGGTACGTACTTATCTTTTCTCTGTATAACCCATTTGCTAAGCTTTCCTTCAGACTCTGATGGACATTACTCACAAGCACAAGGCTTTCTCCTTCTCCCACTCCATTGCTAGAAGAACTCCAGAAAACAGATTGACTCGCGTGCATCCCATCGCCTTCCAATATGTTCTTCTCATTTGTTTCCTTTCCTTCAGTTTATTTTCCTCCTCATGGGTTTTATTCTCTGTGCTTTCACTCTTACTTCCTTTCTCTTTCTTTCGTCTGCCTTCACTTCCCGAGCCTTACATCGCATTATATTACATTACAAAACTACCTACCAGAGCATATACCTCGAGCGCAATCTGAATTCCCAATCTCCGTTCACACTCACAACTAATGCCAATATACTCTAGAAAACTAAACCAAAGCAAACCACAACCCTTTCTCTTGTTTACGTTACAATAATAATCTACTCTCTAACACAGATCAAATACAATACATAGTCGTCTGACTGGCTGGTCTGCAAAGGAAAAACCTTGACGTTCCTTCTAACAATAAGTAAAGTATGTAGCTGCCTATTGTATCGAAACGAAAAAGGATTGACCTTCCATTACATATTGTTACAAAGACAAACAAGTTATACGTGTGCACATATATTACATCGCTGTACATACTAAAAGTAGACTTTAGTATATTTACCTAATGAAATGGAGATTTCTTTCACTTTCCCTCCACCATGTAAGGGAAAGTTCTCTTTCAATTTTCTGTTGGTTTCCTAGCACTGTAAACTGTAATTCTTAGTAGCGACACGACTAATGGAAAGTCAATAAGGTTTATGGGCTCAATTGGATGCATTATTAATATAATGTGTTCCACTTACAATAGGCATTAATTAATATGTTTACTTAACGCAACAAAAACACGCTTTATACAACTATATACACTTATAATGTAATAAACTTTCTCCATATAAGAATTAGTGCTTTAGGTAATGAGGGAGATAATTATAATTAAAACAGACTATCTATTTAGTAGATATTTGATAGAAGTGTACCTAAATATATGGTTAATATTAAGTATACCTACGATATAGTTTGGTATATGGGGCACCTAATAGAAAGAGCATAAAACAGAGTATCTTTATCTACTAAATGTGTGCCACCGCAATTATGGATTTTCTCTGCTCACGTACTATTTGGCTTTTGCTACATGACTAGTATTCTGTAGAATAACGACAGAAGTGAAAGGAGGTCGTAACTTACGGACGAGTTGAGTATTTAGATAGGGACAGGGACGGAACCTAATATTTCCTTGTTCAAAGTTCAGACTTGGCATTGGCACCCACGTACATTGCTGTATATATTATCTTAATAAGGAGCGTAAAGTAAAGGTTGGCTAAACCAAATAAACTAAAAATGCTGAAATGAGCAGATAAGGTTAACTGAGTTTCTGAGTAGTCAAGTGACGGTGACTGACGAACTGACGAGTGAGGAGAAAGTAGTAAAATGGAGAAAGTCAAAAGTCCTTTTCTAGGAATGGAAATAAAATTCTTACTTACCAAATCGTAGATCCTCTCCCAAAAATCAAGCGTGATGAGCTGAAAGGTAGTGAGCATGGATTGGAAGAAGTTGTCAAAACTGGTCCAGCCATCATCTGGGTTATCGCCCATTCCACCGAGACAGACGTAGCCCTTAGGACAGGTTCTGTCAAAGCAAATTCAATTTAATTCCTTACTTCTGCAGAAACCACAATGCCCCGACTCCCATCCCCAACTGCACTCCATTCCACTCCACGACAGCCCGACAATTAGCATTTCATCTTTCCCCTTTACATTTATAGGACAAGGAATACTTATTTTAAGTAGGTCCTTCAGCCCTTCACTTTACACGCACATCTCTCTTTTAACTCACAATCTGATCGACCTGACCTTGCTTCAGTATAACATCACCACAATACCAAATACTTCAGTTTTATGTTAAACCACAACTGTACTGTTAAATAATAAATTGTCTTACAACTACTATCTGTATACCCACAATGTTTCCCTACAACATTTTACTAAGGATCCTTCCTTAGTAAACTTAAACTTCCCTAGAAAATATATAAATTAATCATTTACTGTGTATAGTATGTATGTTAAAGCATATTAGACCTCAAAAGATGTGAAAGATTAAATAGAGAAGAAGCCAATGGAATGCACTTAGGGAGAAATGTTTGTTATTCTGAATTCTGATTGCTTATTATGTTACTTACTTACTTATGATCTACTTTGTACTTATTATGTAAAGAATTTGAGAGCTTTTCCTTTTATCTCTAATACCTTGCTACTTACTTATATTGTACTGTAGTTTGTAGTAAGCTCTAATGTACACGAGAAGCAATTTATTTCTACTTAACTACTATATACTTAGTTAGTTCACAAATAGCCTGCATGCACTCTTTCGTTAGTCTTTTCGTTATTTCAGGTTAGCCATCTCATTTAATTCCACGTGTTGAATCTCTGATTATGTGAGCCAGAAAAGGTTCAATTGTAATTGGGAGGATAGTGCTTTCGTTTCGTTTCGTTGAGCAGCTCAAGTGAAAGCAATGCAGTGCAAATGCATAAATACACATACACACATACTACATATACTTATGTAGAGAGAAAGATACCTTCGTAGGATGAATACAGACAAGCCAAGTCTTGCGTAACCAAACTTAGCGTATCCAAGCCAAACCAAACCATATCAAACCACACTGTACTGTACCTACTACTGGTACTGGAAAACTGGAAAGAGAACGAGGCGACAGTACAGAACAGTACAGGAGAAAGAGCATCGAGACTTTCTCCAGCAGAAGTAGACCTACTGGAGTGAAAGTTGAGTAAAAGTAGAAAGTCCTAGAGATAGAAGTAAAAGTGTCTCAGTCTACCCATATTGCACGCTTTCTTTATCTTTCTGCCACTACACAACACACTATAACTAAGTCACACAAACTAAAGAAGAGACAAGACCAGGACCAGACCAGGACACTGCATACATATGTATGTAATATGTAATATGTGCACATATAGACTACATGTGCCATTCTATCTCCATACCATGTTTTGCCAAGTCCAAGTCATGACTCGGAAATTCATTCACTACAATATCCCTATAAAACCCTTTCGACTATATTTCTCTTCGCAACATAACTACCATAGATCATAGCCTATCATAAGTAACAGATCCAACCAGCAACCAGAACTGGAACCAACCAAGACCAAGATATTTACCATCTATGCCATGTATCTCCACTTCTGTTTGCTGTTCAAGCGGCGTCTCTACTTTCTCCGTTCTATACATACATAGTAGTTACTACATGTAGGTACATGTAGTCAACTTCCCGTTCGTTCCGTAATAACTCCATAGAACTAAACTACTTACGACCAATTTATGACTCGTTCCTAGAGGACTTGTATTTCCCGTTTCTTTCCTTCACACTACGACTCTCCTACAGAAATGTACACATGAATGTCTTAGTTTATTACCCTAGTAGCATCACATCACCATACCCATATCATCTGCGTATCTGGTATCTCCAGAATAGAAATTCCATATCTTCTAAAATAGAAAACAGACTCAACTCTCCTCAAGACAAACGCAACACTAATACATTCAGTTCAGTTGCATATATTACACAATATAATGGGAACATGTGTACTGTCTTCTAGTATTATGTAGGTAGATGATGCAATGGAATTATTTTACATCTTATACGCACGTATCATCTACAAAATACAAAAGAGTACGTCGGTACTTACATCTTGCATACATACGTCCTTCTAGAGAATACGCTTGTACTTACTTATTAGCTAGACTGGGTACCTATAGCTGAAAGAAGCTGAGCTGAGCTGATGTATCTTTTTAAAGGTACCAACATTTACAAAATACCAAGCTAAACAATTCACATTCAGCTTTGTACATGCATACCAATTTATCTTTATACATTTAGATAGCATACCAAGATGAAATGGAGGGAGAACTGCATTTACCTAAAAAATTCACCAGTTTTTTATAAATAGTACCTATACAGATAGTACAAAGTAAGCAGTATAGGTATTCCAAATTTTTAAGAAAAAGTTCTCCTACACGAATGAGAATGACAAATGAGTTTATTCCTATCTCAGAAACGATTCTCTAAGGCCATTTAATATGGGAAGATACAAGCTCCATAAGATTAAGATAGAATCATACTACTTACTTACCATTACTGTACTATACAGTATGGTACATACAAGCACTGCGTAAATAAGTAGTATCTGTAACAATACGGTTTCGCAACTTAATGCATTATTTAAATACATAGTACGTGTACGTGTACAGTCTCCGTTACTGTATAAATAGTACGTATTTGTATGTAGATATATGTATATTATTATGTTGTAAGCACTATTCAATATTGTATCTAGTCTTGCTTACATGCAAAAAGTGTGTAGGTATAAATAAGTAGCTTATACTACCGCTATAGTAAATGTTGCAGTAAAGTTTGTGTGTATAAAAGATCGGATAAATGTACATGACCAGGTCGTTCATCCACGACATTCTAGTCTAAACATCGGAAGTCTCCTTCTCTTTGGCTAAAATATAATGTTGTTGCAACGTAACCGTAACTACAATTCTGTGTACTAATCTCCGTTGTAGGACATTCATGGAAGTACTCATCTACTGTATATCCTATCACATATAGAGTACTTTATTCAGTCCACTGGTACATATTATGTGTGTCACAATTGCAACATTGCAAGAAGAATTGCTTACAGAGAACAAGTACCAGTTGGTACGACGGTATGTTAAAGCAAGGCAGTTTTATTGCGACTATTGTGCTGTTCTCCGACATAAGGAAAGGATGCGTGCGTGGCAGTGGCCTGGCCTGGCGTGTTTCTTCTGCAATGTCCCTACTAATGTAATCTATCCAACTTTTGGATGTCTTTCTTTAGTACCTATAACATATTCTAAACTGCTATGTGCATATAGTACACTTATATAGAGCAGCTTTGTTTTAGTTCACTATGGCACTGAAAATTAAAGTAGTATCCCACAAAAAGAAAATGAAACTCTAAAACTACTAAAGGAGCCACCTAATATACTTGGTTGCTTAGTAGGTTTAAAATAAATACATACCATACTACATGCAGATGCATTCAAATACCTCAAGATTATTATTCCAGCATTGCAAAATAATGTACCTACTCTTCATATAGGCATTCTCTATACAAAAAGTACATGAAAAATACATTACTAGCTGTGCGCATCAATTCCATAGGACAAACTGCTGCATGACACATTAGGTATATGCATTAGAGTAGATATCCTGCGCCAATTTATTATATCCAGCAGAGTTTTGCTATTTAAATTGGTTTCTATTTTATACCGAAAATAAATAGAGTGTAGTGCAGATACGCTGATTGTAAAGTAAAACCACCGCTACATCTACATGCTACATCCCAGGATGCCAAATTGAAACACTTATTAGGGACTAGGGGAAAACACCTATTACTTACGACTAGGACTATGTATGTGCATGAATAGTATACGTATGTATGTACGGATGTGAAATCTGAAACGAAATAACTAACAATAAGAGGGAGAAAGTACGGATGCCGCAGTTGGTTCTCAGTTCTCATGCAACCAAGCTACTGCACGTTGGTATTATGAAGAAGAAAAAGCTAGCAGTCGAAGTCTTCCTTTCCAACTAACGAATATACATGCATACCTACTACCTACATTCTGAATACGCAACGCATGTATAAATATACTTATATCTAGTAATTGTAAAGATAATATAACAAGTGTCTGCTCTACTCCAACCGAGAGTAACTTACCTACTCGTACTCTGCAGGAACAATAAATGGGACAAAGTCTGCTTTTATAGTACGTATTACGACATTGTACTCTCTTCTTGCTTTGTCTTGTCTATATAAATATGCCGGGGGCAAAGGAAAATACAATAGTACTCAAGAAGCAGTGCTACATACATATGAAGTAGGTATTTACTAGTAAATGTTATACCCTACCCCTACCTAAAGATACGACCATAGTTAGTGCAGTGCAGACAGCAAAGTAGAAAGTAGCATTCCGATAAAACTTTGTTTTTCATCTTTTTCACCATGTTACGGAGTAGCTACTTTTCATTTTATTCTCCTTTGGAAGGTACAGATATATATGTCCACGTCACACTGCCAAGATTCCACATGTTACAGGAGTCCATTTTTCGAATTTCGAATTTTTTCAACAAAAATTAACTTTTGAATATGCCGAATATCGTTATTACTTGGGAAAATCTTTGAATCTCGAAAAACGGATTCCTGTCACATGATAACATTGATAAGGGCTTTCAGAATCAGAAAACCAAAAATCTCTACGACTTCTAGTTTCTGAGAACAAGATAATGTACATTTACTGTCTGTCTATTCAGAGGGTACTGTTTCCCCAGGGGGAATGTTATGACCAATCTTTTCATTTTGACATCTTAGGGGACAATGGTCTCTCATCAAATGTTTCATTTTGAGTGGCCAATGTAAATTCAGGTTTCTATTGGACATTCTCTATAAAATAACCTTCTGATTATATTGTATGACATTAGTAAAGTCTGTAATAAATGTGATTGTGAATTGGTCGCCTACAATGTTAAAATAAATAATTACTATGGTAAATATAATCACCAATCATTTACAAAGGTTTATTGAATTCTTTTTCTTCCAACATTTTAAGCAGATACCTGAGTTTGTTGGTCCTGTAGAGTACAATTTTACTCCAATATTCATTTCTTCTCATTTTCATGTCAGGACTTTCTTGGGCATCGTAATCCCACTGTTCTTATAATCAGAGAATTTTTTGAAAACTAATAATGTTACAATTTGCAGGACATAATGTGTGACATTGACATACATAGATATTCATGTGCCTATATTCGTTTATTGTTAGTGTAGTCCAATGAAATGCAAATGGTGTGTCAAGTAATATAGTAATACGGTATTTCAATTGGTAGTAGGTAGGTATGTACTATAGTAAAATAAAAATCCATAGCATTAAGCTACATAAATACTAGGCACTTGGTTACAATGGCACTATATAATGTATATGTGCCTTCTTTTCCTCTACAGATAGTTGCATGGGTACAATTCTAACATATAAGTATTTGTAAGTGGGGATTGGGAGTCATCATATATTTGTTGCTCTAAGGCCCCCGCCCTTTTACTCCTCATCACATTTACAAAGTGAAAGTAAAATAAACAAGAATACTATGCACCACAGTATAGAGTGTGCTTTGCATCTTTGTTACAGTTACTGGTTAAGTAGTTATACAGTAATGGAGCCAAGCAACCCAACTAAACTAGGCAACCAAAGAATGTAGCATTAATATAATACGAGTATTGCAATGCTATGTGGTAATGTTAGGAGGAAAAAGCGAATCTCTGCTCTAAGGCAAGGAACAACCAACCAAAACCAAGACTTTCAGCGGAGATTTAACAAGGAACATTAGTGGAGTCTCAACTTGAACCCTACATATCTGTACATGGACATAATATACAGTTCAGCTCAACTCCACGCACTAAACGAAAACGAAAACCAACCAATGCAATGCAAGCTCTTTAGTTCTTAAGTTTATTGCACGGTTTTATACATAGCTTAGCGAGTCTTTTACTTATTTTTACTACATTCCCGTTTACATACAATATAACTAACTATCTCCATTACTTAGCAATAAGTATCACCGCCTATTATTACTGTACTGTACTTCTTTAATGTAACAAAGATTCTTCACAGATAACTTACATAACTGCGGTAGAAAACTTTAACTAATGCTCATCGTAAAACTCTAAATTCCCCTCATAACTTTAGAAAACGTCAATTAGGTAGCACTAAATAATTAAGAGACTATGTATTTTAAAGAGTCGCGGAGGAGTACGCCTTAAATTGCCCTGTTAGAGTGGAATGAGCCATATTTAGTAATTAAGTACCCTGAGCCGAGCACAGGGCTAACCAAACCACTAGCTAACAGCTAACCCCATGCAACAAAACAACGTAATAGTTTTTATTATTTGTTGAATAGTCAGCTCTAAATCTTTAGTTTATACTTTCTCTGGATCGTGACTTGTTAAACTGACGCATTTTGACTACAGATTTCTTTCTGCTGTGCAGTGTACAGTATTAAAATACATGGTAACACAGTTGAAGCACTAACTTACTTATATTATCGCATATCTTGCTAGTAAAAATATGTTATAGCCTAACTGTAACTATGTAGTTAGCGATAAGACAATATTTATACACTTTACTGTTGCAAGCAGGAGAAATAAATAGTACTGTGTAGTGACATATCAGTGTAATGAACTGAGTTAGGGAAAGGCTATATTATTAGAGTTTAATATTGGCTATTACTACTGTGTATGTATTTAGTAGTAGCTGTGAGGCACATTAATGCGGCTAGCAACACACAAAATCATGATACGTTTAACGGTTTACTCGAACATACAGGTAGTACTATGTATTAGGAGAGTGGAGGAAAGCAAAGAGAAAGCATTTGCAAGGCAAAACCGCACTTCTGCATTTGAATCCCATTTAGCACAAAATAGAGTTCCTTATTCCTACCGGATGCTATAGTTAGCCTAACCGTTGTGTAATCGAGCTGTACTCTGTACTCTACATTAGGATCTATTTCTTTACTAACTAGTACTTATTTAGTTACTGCTTGTAGATCATTGCTCTATTATTGTTACTAAATAGTAGGTCATTATTGATTAGTTACTAACAGTAAGTAACCCCATGTTATTTTGAATAGCCCCAGACTCCGGACCGAAACGTGATGTGTTATAATATTTCCTACCTACTATATAACTACGTAAGTTGTATACATTGCATTGTGTTCAATTTCTAATTGCTCAAATAGTACAAATAGTAGGTACTTATTAGTTTCATAGGATCGTAACAGCTTTAATATTGTATGCAAGGCTTTACATAGTATAGTAGTTTAGGAACTTATTTACGTGTAAACATAAAGCCATCACACCAGAAGACAATTTAAAAAGTGTAGAATTCAAAGTTGACTGTTAAGCTTTTATGACTACACCGTAAAGCTGCTTGAGCTCCATTATACAAGTACACTATAAATTTACAGACATAGAGAAGGTATTAAAGAATCATTAGAACTTGAAGAAGGGAATATAGTAATATGTTGAAAGTTATACTTATAATACTCCCAAATATCATCTACTTAATAGATACTAGTATTTATTACAAGTTTGGATGAATTTATGATGGACTGCAAACACTGTACGTATAATACCACGTACTGTAACCACTGCACTGCTAGGTTAGCCTACTTACACTTTATGATTTAAACAATTAAATAATTTTACTTCCTCCTCAGGGAAGGAAAGGAGAGCATCTCGATTGGTTGTTCAGATTAAATAAAAGTATAGGTAAATAACTTACTTATAAATATAGGACATTATATTATGTATACAAATATGTCAATATACTTGCTGTCAACTGTTCCCCAACTTAATTCGGTAGAAATCAGTAATTAGTAGCTATTTGTGCATGTTTTGGTGGTATATATTCATTTTTAACTCTTTATTAAACCTACCAATATAGTAATAATAAATATTATTTGTTAAAAATTAATAGTAAATTGCATCAAACAATTCAAGAAAACGTATTAAATTAACACGAGAGCTAAGCAGCCTTAAAATTTTGCTTTGGAATGCATTCGCTCATCTCGTTGTTCAATATGGACAAACTGCATCGAATTAACTGGGTCAAAATGAATTTGTAATCTAAATCCATAAGTATATTACACACCACGTTACATATTAATAATAAAGTTTGAAACCCCACTATCATTTACTACGTATGCAGTAACAGTAGCATTAACCTATAAGAAGTATTTAGTTCTCTTTTACACACATGCATAACCCATAAGCATTACAATATGCTCTCGTAAGTAAATGGTAAAGTCTCAATCTAATATTAATACGACATACTTCTGCCTGTCTGACTGAGTGACCTACCAGAACAGAGAGTACAGTCGTACAGTACAGTACACTGTTCTATTATTGTGATGTTATGTGATGTAATATGTAGTATAGGTTTTGTTTAAACGACAAAAGCGCAAAGTTAGTAAAGAAGGAATAGGACGCACTAAACTGCATAGGAATTGGATGGACTAACTACTACTACAGTGTATGTATGTATGTATATTGGTAGGTTGAGTTGAGTTGAGACATTGGGAATTTGATTAATGCAAGAGATTATGCGGGTTGCTTCAGTTGGGTTGGTGAAAGCTAATTCATGGTGTCTAGCCATTCTAATCAGAATTTTAGCAGAGGACTAACTGTTCTAGATAGAGTTAGAGTTAGTTACTCTTATTCTTCCAATGCAGTCATTCCCTTGCTCAGCTTATGTGGCAGAAAGACAGAGAGGGGTATTTTACACTTAAGTACTTCTCTCGCTACTCTGACACAAGAATTACTATTCAGGTTAAATGTGTACTGAAGTTTTAAGAATAACAATGGGAGGAAAGCCTAGTGTAACATAACACTAACTAATCGTAAGCACACAAAAGCATAACAGACTGTACCATAAACCACAGCCACATCATTTAATGCTCTGCTCGCTTGCTTACGTTAGAATTTAGGATAGAGGATACATAAGATAGGAGTCAGAATCACCATACCAGGAAGCTTATATATCTAATACCTAACCGCAAAATGCATAGTAGCTATGTATGTATGTACATACTTGCTAAACACAGGACAGGCTTACATATATGTAAATATACATACAATTTGGATTTGCTTGTTAAGGAAAGGATCTCATGCCTCTTCCGCAGACTACTAGACTCACACTTACACTTACTTGAACTTTATTTACCTAGTGAGACTTAATACTTGGCATGCCGTGGAATGGAAGTGATTAGTCCAACAAAGATGCATATTAACTAATTTAGGTAACCTCCATATCTCTCTCTACATGATAATTATATACTGCCACTGCCACTGACTGTCTTTCCACATTTTAGCAATTAATTGTTTATCACTACTTTCTGCCTAGTGGGTTTAGCAACCGTTTAAAGATCTATTCTATTGTACTATGGTATAGTTGACATATTTGCTAACTTTCTATTGTGTAATGGTTTTGGATAATTCCAGGAATTTGCTTGATGCGACTTTCCCCACCCACGCCGTACCAACCACAGTGACAATAAGCTAATTTAAGTGCGACAGGGCAAAAATCGTAATTAATTAATTATAGTCTGTCGGTAACATCACGGTTAAAAAATAAATCAAACTATTTAAATAGGAATGCATTAAAGTATTTTATTATACGTGGGTTTGTGTGATAGAGACCAGTATGCAGTAATATCTAAAGTTCGGGGGAAAGGGAATCAAACGAATTATTCAAGTTAACTTTATGTTGCTTGCAGGTCATCCATTTGAGAATAATAGGCTATTGTACTAATAAATCCTAGTTGGAGAACTATAAAGAGTTAGATTTGGCTAGTACATAAATAGGCTACGACAGATTCCTTTTATGTTTGTTTTATTGTCGCAGAATGTATTAACCATTCTATTCTGGCTCTTGTTTGGCTTTGGCTTTGGCTTTCTATTGAAAATATGATGCATTACATTCTATTACATTTAGTTGTCATATTTTCGCATTGTTGGCTAAACGTATCACACTTTAATAATTTATAAGTTATAATGTCCCTTCCTTGAACTATTGTTCTCTTCTTTACAGTGCACTATCTGTATAATATTGTAATAACAAGAAACATTCCCAATAGTTATTAAATTATCCCAACCAAGTTAGTTTCAAAGTTCCGAGGACTCTTTACACTCCGCAGAGTTTCATTAGCAATTTATTAGCATTTGCCATTTACTATTCTATTTCCGCTATGATTTCTCTAGTTTCCCATAAGAATAGAAGTTAAACTCTAGTATTTGAATCATAAAAGTGAAAAAGTGCAGCAAAAACAAAGGTCGCGTCGCACTCCATACATTCCAATTTCAACTGCGACCATCCAGACGTTCATTGCTAAATAAACTAGTTTTATCGCAGATAAATACCAGAAAAAAACTTTCCCTTTCTCCGGAATTAATATTTAAATGCAGTTTCATTCTTTCCACTTCAGGCCAACCCACACTTGGAAAGGATACGAAGATACGATACAGTACAAACACAAAATGCACCTAACTTGCTTAACTAACTAATAAGTCACGTTGAGATACGTGTCTACTATTAAGAAAATAAAAATATTCGCATTCACAACAACCGAATCTAAATCTAAATCCAAATCCAACTTGCTAAATATCTCGTACAAACTATAATGTAATATTTTCTTTAAAGGGTAGCGTATGTTTGTAGGAGGGAATTGAATCGCTAAATAAACTTCTACGTGCATGTATGCACGTGGTGGAAGGCAACATATGAATTAGGACATCAATCATTCTACTGCACTAACTGTTATACTTACATTACATAAATACATATGCATAGCTTCTTCAAGTAGTTCTACACTTTTGAATTACTTTCTCATTTCTCTATGTAGTATAATTTGATACATAATATAGTTGTGTGCATAGTGTATGTAGTATAGATATGTCTATATTTTATATATTTCAAATATCCATAAACCCAGAAATACACTTTATTTATTTTTAGTAAGTTGTTGAAGAGAAAAGAAGTCCTGGAGCTTCTTTAATGTACATATGCATAGAAAAGTAACATTCAATCCAGTCCGGAGAAGGCCATGCCACTCCCCATCATACCAAACCAGGAAAGTGTTTTGCTTTGTTGCATCTCTTTTCGCAGGATGTTATTACACTTTACTCGCAGCATGCAATATGATAGCATTTCTTGTCCTCGTCTTGGCTTGTCTTAATAAAAACTGCATGTACTGGTATTACTACTGTACTACTATCAGTATTGTGTAAATGCTAAATGCAAATATAACCCTTCTACTTATATCAACCATAACTACTATACTAGCATTTCCATTTATATTTTATAGCTATTCATCCAAACCTCTTTTGGGCAATTCAATTATAATCATACACTATGCAAGTATGCTATGTCCTACACATGTGCATTATATGGACATAGCACATCACCATATTTATCTTACGTAACTATCTGTACTATACTAACTATAAAATATATGTGGAGTGTATAAATAATCATAGTTATGAAATGCACTTTTCTTATCTATATAGTGTTTATGGAGGAAATGAAATGATCATCATGTAAAAAATATTTAGATTGCCAGATACCTATTAAAATGGGGCATTACTCTCACAGACATATCAGACATTAGCGCACGCCACGGACGTGTGCATTTAGTATGTAGTAGGTACCAGACCCAAACCAGACTCATTTTTATCAGATCAGATGTGAGTTAAAAGAAGAGATAGAATAAGAATTCTAATGGAGCAGAATGTGAGTTAGCGTTTAGAATTCAATCTCAGAAGTTTTAATATTAACTATGAAAATTGAAATTATTCTAGACGTACCTCATACTAGAATCGTTCCCACAAAGCATTGGTTCGTCTTTTGGATAGGTAGTCTCTCTCTTCGCCCAGTGGTTTGGATCGTGAACCCACCTACAAACAATGTTATAAGAAATGTAGCAGATCCACTTACTCATTTAAATAAAGTCATAATTCATTATATTAATATATTTTATTAGAGTGCTAATATATGTTCATTAATATGCATTATGGAAATGAATATACTAATATTTCAAGCACCTGTAAGAAAAATAGTTAATGTACAGCATACATACTGTAGTATTAACTATAATTATAGTATATGGCAGTGCTACACGGAAAGCCATTGTATATTCATGAGTACATTGCAATAGTACTATAGATCGTATGACTCGAAGGCAGTTAAGTAGATGAATTTGAAACAACAAAGACGTAAAATACGTTTATAGAATAATGAAATTCCATAATAAGGATTTTATAGTAAAACTAAGCTACATAATTTCAAGGTAGTCTTAGAAGGATAAATATCTACTGTTTAGTTACTACATATTTGTAGTTATATTTTATTCACTCTTTGCATGCATAGTGAATACTTATGATTAGCGAGACAGAAGAGTACAGCGAAGTGTACGCTTATAATATTAGTTCATATTTCACAGGAATAATAACAAGGCAAGGCAAGGCAGTAAATAAATATGCAGATGTAAGCAACGAGAAAGCTAGCTAATGCATCCCAAATCCAACTTTCGATAATAATTATTTTGTTTCCCTGAGGGACTGCACAACATTCACTCACAACTTACAAGGCAAGGAGAAAGCAGAGAAAGAGAAAACATTATTTAAAAGAATAATATCCTTGCTTGCTGCCTTGTCTTTGTTAAGGTTATGTAGTTTCTACACAGTGCAATCGTTCCGTCGTCCTTCCTTCCTTTATTGTGTATGCTAACTCTTACTTTACCTTCCCTAAACATACAACGATACAACGTGCGCTCGTTCCGTCGTTTCTAAACCAATAAACTGGCTACTTGTTTATATTATAAAGGCTCGTTTTCCTCTTCTGGTTTTGTTTGACCCAATTCATAATTTGCGTGTAATCATTATACACACGCACACAGCAGTTCAGGGCTGCTTTCGTTCACTACTCGTTTTTTAAATCAATTGCTTGCTGTTGCTATCTAGTATTTATGTATTATAACGTATTCGCCAAAATTTTGCACACGAAGTCATTTTAGGGCATCAGTGTGTTAAAAAATATTGTATTTTGCAGAAAGAAAAAATATTTCATTTAATATCACTTTTCTTGTCATTAGTCTCATATTAGTGTTAGACGCACTACACTGTACGTGTACTTCTAAAAAATGCGTCTGAAATTACTTAATACTGTCACAATTCGAATTGTGTCATTATTTTAGATTATGGAAGACACATTTCGACTTAGAAAAAGGAGTTTAGCTTAAAGACTAAATTGCAATCATTTACAGATCATAACCTGTTAACATACAATTATTAATTTATTATCTTTCCATAAAAAGTTTATTCGGCATGGGACAGATGTGAAGATTTACTTTAGGGAAGCAATTTGACGAATACTGTTACAGTAATAAGTAGTATTTAGCTACGTATTTTTTTCCGTTTGTGCCCTCGCGTGGCATGTATTATGTAATAAACATTACCTACATTAATATGTAGCACTATTAAATTACGTGCTTTGCGTAGCGCTGTATAAATACACATGCCTTCAACCTACGTCCTCGTCTGTTAAATAATATAGGGATTTTGCTTTTTCCTAAACATTTAATGCTATTCAACAAACTAACAGGTATGTAGTATGTAGTACAATATGTATGTATACAAAATACGCATAGTCGCAATCGCAATTCTGTTTTGTTTCCTGCAGTATTATCCTTCTCACATTATTTTACGTTCCGTAAAATAGGTGCGCCATAATTTTCCTTATAATCCTTTTCCCTCATCATTCCTGCTAAAAGTTAGCAAACTTAAATATTCTATATAGTACAGCGCATAAAATCTAGTACAATATACTGATAGAACAGACTTACTAGTATACATGCCAAAAGCACTCGTATAATTATAAGTAGTTGCTCAGTTTAATATATTTAAGGTATGTATAATCCATTTTGCCTGATATGCAGTAAACTACATACAATAAAGTAAGTTCAGTCAGACACCCTACAAAACAGGTATTCAGAATAATAGGGGCGCATGTACATAGTAGATAAACATAACTACACTTTATACTACTATGTAAAATGTATAAGCATTTCATACAAAATTCTAGTACAATGCAACGCAATGTGAAAACTGTTTAAGGCTTGACTGGGTATTCGAATTTTTTTATTCGTCCAGGATAAAATCCAGTGATACAGACAATATACATAATCGTGGTAAAAAGGGAAAGGAGGTTGAGTTGAGCCGAGAGTCGGTGTCGGTGGTCGGACCGATTCCGTTCGGCTCCTTTTCTCACTGGCGATAATAATGTAATATAAGCAACGCTGTTGCTTTCTTGGCATGAGAAAGAATAGCTACCTACCTATGGACTGCCCAATCCAATGCCAACACACTATTATATAATCATGTGCTTGACTAACGCACTATAAATTCAATATATATGCAATGAACTACATATAACTACTACTTTATATGTATTACACCTGCCACGTTAGGTTATGTTATGCGAATTACTATAAAGTATGTAGTATATCTGTAGTAGAGAGGATTACATTGCTATATGCTATGCTAGTGAGTTGAACTGAACTGAATTGATTGACCGCCTGCTCTGTGTTTCTTGCTTTCTCTCTCTATCTGAATTGACTTGACTTGAATTGGATTGAAAGGATAGGATAGGATGCCAAGCCAAGGAAAGAGTTCATAAGATAAAATAGACGAAAGGTGAAGCTCAACTCCCAAATAATATGTATCCTGTCAAATATGCAAGCAGTTATTAGCCGAACTTTAGCCAAGGCTTCAAATCAATTAACACTGCATTGCATGAACTATGAACAATGAATACATAAATAGCTGATTGCAACGAAATGCAGTGCAAAACTCTATTTAGGTAACTAGTTTGTATGAAATTAACTCTTGGTCTACATAGATGTGTGTACATATTAGGTATTTACTTATGTATACGAGTTTTTGTAGTGTCCTGTCCTATATAAGTGTATAATGTATGTAATGTAACAGAAAAGGGTAAAATTAATGTGAAGGTGAGTTCATTCGTGTTATTCCTCTCTAATTGCTAGTTATGTGGTAAATGTGACGGTTCTACGACTAAAGTGCCCATTATGAATTCAATATCCCTTTAATTTTAATATAATGTGCTTCGTGGAGTGGTCTGGCTCTGGCCTGGAATTTTATTGGGTCTTGGTTTTCGTCTCACTCACTTTTGTCATTGTTTTCTTTAGCCAGCATAGAATAGCAAAGTAATAAGTAAGTAGTACAATAGAGCGGACAACCCATGTTCATGTTCATACAATACTTACTTATGCGCTCATAATGTCCATACTTACTATATACTGTTTACAGTACATAAGGTACACATCGGGTAACTTGGGTTATGTACACAGTCGGAGAGAAAGCAAGCAACAACCGCAGGGGTGTGCTGTACGTATTATATTTATTTTCTGGTGTATTCTACTAGTGTACTAGTAAATGTGTAAAATAGATTGCAAGTTTTGTGTGTACATAAGCTAAAAGTAATTGTAATGTATGCAGTCCTGTAGAATGTACTCAAATGAAAGCATGTTGTGTTGTGTTATGTTATATTCATCCCCATCATTCTTGCTTAACTTAAAAACTACATAGCAAGCAATTCGAAATCTCAAGCGTAAGTAAGTATGTATAATGTATAACTAAACTAGGTTCACCACTGCACTAGGCTAGTTTCCCCATTCACGCTATCTCACCATAATAATGACGAGTTGACCATGCATAATGCCTACGTTACATGTTCAAACTTTATGTTGACTTTAAAGTTTCCTTCAACTAAACTACAAGTACTTTTAGTCTACTGCCGTACGTCGGTATTTGAATTATCTACATTCATAGTTCATACATATATGATTGCATGCTCGCATCTATCGAAAATTCATGTATGTAGCTCACTAGTGCCTAACCTTGCAAACAATTACTTTTGTTATACTTACTTATTAGCGAGACTACCGCATTCATATAAACATAACATACATAACATAGCTTCTTAAAATTCTATTCCGCAATATAAGTAAGTACAACAAACTATTGGATTCTTTAACCTAAATTATTCCTTAACTTTCAAAATAATCTCTCTCTAAAATAATAGCAAGTGGCAAGCGTACAGTAGAAATATGATAAGCATATCAAACTATAAAATATTTAGTGCAGTAATGAAATATTAACGAATTATCTTTAGTAAGTAGTAATAACAATAAATATTAAAAGTAACTAGGACTTAGTGCTAATTAACATGATTTATTATGGTTTGTATGCCAAATAGCTGATAAATAGAGTTACGGTTACGGTTAGTGTTACGGTATTTGTCGACAGTTTAGTTTTAGTTTGACTTACTGGCTCCACATGGCATCCCGATCATTCTCATGCTCCAAGTCGAGTGATCGCGATTCTAAAGGATCTGAAGGGCCGCCCTTGACGAGAACACATTTCTGACGAAGTTTGCCCATGTAGACTTCCAGAGCGAACAGAGCAAAGATCATTAGGCAGAAGAGGGTAAGCGCCATAACCTCCAACAACTGTACCACAGAGCTGAGCAATGCATTTATCATCATTCGCAGACCTGTAGGTAATTTTGCAAAATTTTAGAAAACAAAACATTATTTACATTTGCATTAAATATTCATCACTACTCTACATCTGTTCATTCTACTATACAATAGTACACAAGTGTACACTAGAGTAAACTCGTAAACTGGTAAGCACATAAAATAAAGGAAATATTTAGTGTAGCGTAGCAGAGTAGATGAGAATGAGATGACTCTTCAGTCAGGCATGCTTCATATTAAATATTTAACGAAAATTAAATAGAATTCATTAAATCGTTAGTCAATCTTGACATTTCATTTTCTCTGGACTAGGTAAACGTAGACGTGGATGTGGATGTACTCTCTACAGGACGAAGAACAGAACAAGTGTAAGTAAGTGTAGTTGTTTAGGAAGTAGCTCTATTTGAATATTGTACGTTGTAAGCTGTAGTGAGTAGCGAAACGGAAAATTCATGAATCGACTCGTTGAGTTGCTTTTGCTTGGGCCATGACTTGGCCCGGTTTGGTGTACTGAAGTCTAGTTTGTAGTTTGTATAATAAGCAGAATCTATTGATTGAATAGTAAATGTGTTTGCACACACGATGGAAAGGCAGAGTAATAATATTCAGCAGTAGTAGCTAGTAGTATAATGTAGATATAGATATCACACGGCAATGGCAATATAACACAAAACATTCGTTTAACTTAACAACTACATGTTAACGGTATGACTAATATTTCTAGCTACACTGTTTAATCATATAAACAAGATACACTAATGTATAGCTAATATAATCGGAGCAGTATAATATTATGAGGTATAAAGTTGTAAGTAGAAATAGAGTGCCATGGTTTGTATAGCTTTGATAGCTTGATGACACTACGTTACTATGTAGTAGGTATACAATATACGTAGTAGATAAATGCTTTTTCCTTTAGTGGTACATTTTTCCAAATTTTTATTCATGTCTTGTCATATCATATCATGTCATGCAGATATAAACACTTGCATTTTGAGTAACATGTAGGACAACGACAAATCCTCACAGGAGTGTTCACTATCGTCATTTATGTACTGTAAACACATTTATGTATATAACTACATATTCTGGTAGATTATTATTAGTGTTGACGTAGATAGCAGGTATATATTATGTTTATATATGTAGAAGAGACATTATTTGATGTAAATTCTTCCCGTGTCCTGTATTTGTATACGGGAAGGTAGCAAAGTCTGAAGGAACATGTGTGCGTAGGCATGTATTTATAAACAGACGGTGAATCCAATGAAGACGAGACACGCAAATGGCAAATCAATGGCGAGCTGGTTAGCTTTCTCTTCTCTTGTGCTTACTTACTTACTTTACTTCGTTAGTTCTGTTCTCCGTCTCTGTTACGTGAGTGAAGGAAGGCCAAAGCCAAAGCCAAGCCACAGTACGAGTACGAGTACAGTCTAGCTGATGTGATGTGATGTGATATACTTAATATGATGGCTCGAGTTCTTTTATTTCTTTACTTATGTAGGTAGTTGTGTTGACTTGACTTCAGTTAGTTTCCGCTACAAATACTTTCCTTCATTTTCATTTCAGCTGACGTTGCATTGCACGGTCAGACCAAACAGAACCAAACTAGGAACCATACTATAGTACACTAAACTAAACTGGAGCAAACTACATAGAGAATTTCCTTCGGCGAAAGCTTCTGTCTTCCTTCCATTGCAAATTGCAATTGCAATGTGAAAATATATGACTAACTGAATTGAAATGAGCTGTAGGAAGAAAAGAGAAAGTCGGAAAGGGAGAAAGGTAATATAAATAAAAAACACCAGAACAACCAACCTGGTAGAATAGATATT
Organism: Tomocerus mixtus; assembly: GCA_034694165.1. Taxonomy (NCBI): domain Eukaryota; kingdom Metazoa; phylum Arthropoda; class Collembola; order Entomobryomorpha; family Tomoceridae; genus Tomocerus; species Tomocerus mixtus. Next base: position 21,560 of record JAQFYC010002487.1, read on the forward strand.
GTCTTCACTGCTCGAAGCACACGAAACGTCCGAAGCACTTGTAAATTATTGGTGTCTTCACTATTTTCACTATCAGTATTACCACTTGTCATAATTATTGTTATAAATCCTGAGGAGACCACTATAAAGTCTAAAACATTCCAAGTATTCCTTAAATATGAATATTTATTAAGCACAAATCCTTTGGCGATTATCTTGAGAATCATCTCTGTAGAATATATGCCCAGGAATACAAATCTAAGGGAAAGAGAAAAAAGTTTATGTAGCTAATTTATGTGACATCAATTGCATTGTTGGCTACTTTAGTATCTACACTAGAGTCAAGGATAATTAATTACTATAGTATGTAGTAAGTATTTCTAGTATATATGTCGTAGACACAGAGTCAATCAAGTCAAGGGGATCCCTATGCCTTGATATACTCCGGGTGTTCCACTTTTACTATTTTTCTTAAAAATGTAAAAAATTACAAATTAAGTATACGCAGTGCGATACAGAAATTTTTTGCTGATTTTCATGGTGTATCATACTATCTTACTTTTTTAACTGTAGTTTAATTAGAACATTTTCATTTTCTATCATTTTGTTAGTTTACTTTTATTAGAACACAAAACTTGGATCCGTATGCCTTGAAACTGTGTGCCTACGACATATATGAATGAATGTGGTGCATTAAGTAGGTACTAGTTTCTATTAGTTTGTAATTTATTGTTAAACTTACTCGATCTGGTCAGTCTCTTTGTCGTAAGGTGGGGGAATCTTACGTCCTTCATTGTCAAATTCGTTAGTGGCCATAGCAAGAGTAACACAGTTGGCCAGAATGGTCATAATTATCAAGATGTCAAAGTAGCGATGAGTGATGATATACACGGCAAGTCTGCGGAACGGATTTAAAGGGCCAAACACAAACATAGAATTTTCGGATGAGAATCGGTACACATAGTGCTTTTTGAACTTTTTCGAAATCACACAGAACGTCTGCAAAGAAAGAAAGATAAAAAGAAGCATTAGTAAACTATTCATTAAAGAACCTTGTATACTTATCGTTAGAGTTTAATTTTCATTTTCATTGTATCTATTCATTAATACTAAGAACTAAGAATAAAGCCTTCATTTCGGTTTATTTCGTTGCATTTCTGAAGTAAATTATGTAAGAGTAAGAGAAAGTACTCAGGTAGTCGTAGAAAGTGTAGATTAATTCTCCGTATGTATTTGTACCTCAACTATTTAAAAAATCTAAGTAGGCCAACACCAAAGGCAAAGGCAACTTAGGATTTAGTTTAGTAACTCAATGTATCTTATGTAGTGTAGGGTATTTTGCCTATAAATTCAAATTTTATAGAGCTCCTCCTTGAGAATTCTCCTTGATCGCTACTTGTGAGGGTAAATACATAGTTAGGACTTAGGACTTACAAATATAATACTTGACAGCTATATACTATAAAGTGGAAGTCTCTCGTGAAAGTGTGGTAAAAGCTCTGGAGAAAATAGTAACCGGTGCATCAGTGTCAAATACATAGACAGTACAATAAATTTCTGTCTACCTCTACGTACACTTACTTTTTGAGTAGATCTTCCCTTAACTTAACCTGCTTACTCCTTAGCTAAGGCTGTACTTGTAGGTTGTAGGTACAACTTTAAGCAAGTTGAGCCAAACCTCTACAGTCTAGTACAGCTGAGGAAATACACATACATACTACACACATCTCTGTACATATATTTATATACAGTACACTTCTGTTTGCTTACTTACTTACTTTACGTTATGTTAGTTAACATTTTCAGTTACGTTATATTATGTTGCATTACATCAGTGGAGTTCTCATCCCAAATGCTCCTTCTATTGCTACAGCCTGATAGAAGGTGAACTCAGTCTGCTCAAGTGAAATGAACTGCACTGAGTCTAAACGAAACTAACTTACTGCAGAAAATAAGCTAAAGTGCAGAGGACGCTAGAAAACTGAGAGAAAGTAGAGTAAACTGCATGGCTGTGCTTACTTACATAATAATACATACCATATGTACATACACACTCACATGTGGAGTAGAGTTGTAGCCGTAGAGTGTGCTACAGGATTTGTCATACATGTTACAATTCCATTTCACTAGCAGAACTAGACAGCACCATAAGAGAGAACTAAGACCTTGACTAAACTACTACTTAACTGTATCTACTTGTACACTTCAGATAGGACTACTTCCTTTACTTACTTACTTACTTAACTTACCAATACTGTATACACATGTGTACGCCACAAGCGACAGAATTTGAAGATTGCGCTTCAGAAATCGTAGGAAGAAACGTTTGGAGTTTTTAGGCTGCGTGATTTGGAGTGTATTATTTTTTAGTGTGGCATAAGGCATTGGTGAAGCAACACCTACATTTTTTACATATTGATTAATTTTTAATAAGTTTTCATTTTTAAGTCATAATTTCAGAATACTTTTACTAATTGTCGTATCCTAATCGAATTGTAGATTCTACATAATACAGTTAATAAACAGTACTTTTTATATTCCATTTAAAGTGACCTGATCTGAAATTCAACATTTGATTTGGCACCTCTGAGTATAGACTTTAGTGAACCATTGATAGACAAACATTTTTAGTGTGATATTTGAAACTCCGTAGCCAAAACGGAATTACACACATGTGTACCCACAAATACCTAACCGAAGCTACTACTTACTTACTATTGCTATACCATATGTTTGTATTTAGGTACGTAAGCTGAATAGCAAATCCCACCAAGGAACTAACCGCGGAAACCTATGTAACCATGATAGTGTATGTGTGTAACAAGATAATATGCATTCGCTGGATAAAACTGGAGCAAAGCACAGCGGACCCATATGTTTTTCTTTACCTTATTTGCCATTTATGGGAAACAAGTTAGACAAGTCGAAAAACGTCGGCACTCTCCTGATCTACTCCACCGTCTACGACTTAATATACAAACTAAACTATTTCTAAACATATCTAACTACACTTTACTCTTCCTGGCCGACTTACAAGGGAACGACCGACATTATCTGCAAACTAAAGTATATAACAAATAATAGTTCATGAATTTCAATGCAATCTGAATGTTTTCAAAGCTTTTTTAATTAATGTATAACAATAGTCAATAGGTTGTTCCTTCGTTTCATTGGACAAAACACTATAAAACAAAAATGATTTATATTACAACCTTACTAGTTTAAATTTCGTTCGGGCTTTATTGACAATGACAACCAAGCTATACCCAACGATGTACCGAAAAACTTAAGTATTATGGATTACTATTTATATTCTTAAAAATTACGTAATATTAAGTAAATAGCTATTGTGGGGCTTGTGGGCACAATTATTTGTTTTGTGGTTCCTTTGTCATCAAGGAGAGTAAGGATAAGGAAACCAACAGAAAACAGACATGGCTAACCATTACTAAAGAGAAAAGTAACTGCACACACATATACGTAAGAGTTCAGATACGGTGTGCGTACATTCAAATTCTGAGACTGTGGTCTTACTTACTTAACTTTTACTTAGCAACCTTACTTAGTTAGTTCAACTTGCTTAGATCTTTCTTGCGAAAGTGAAACGATGACAGGACATAAGGTAAATGCATGCTGCTCTGCCACCACACAAAAACCAGACTAGAAGGATCTGCTACACTTATACGTACTCACCTTTAGACTTCTCTTACAGTATAGATTGTAGGTATATTCCTCTACATGTAGGAAACTACATACAGGGCTAGCCAAAAAGATGTCCCCGTGGTCTAGGTCATCTAGCTCCTAAACTAAAACTCCGATAAAAATGA
>JAQFYC010002488.1:0-25361 GCA_034694165.1 Tomocerus mixtus
TTTGATGATAAAAATCTACCGAGTTTAAGTGATTAGTTATTTATGTATATTATCCCATATATATATAGAACAAAATATTAAGCTAGATATATCTATTGTAACTTTGTCAATGTGCTATGTGCTCACAAAATGAAGATAACAATTTTCTCTGATCTACTGTAATACATACGTAAATGAACAACATATGGCATTAGTTATCTTGGAATGGTAATGACAGTTTGGCCTTTGACCTCTCTTGTCTTCTAATATGACAACTCTTGCTCAAATTATTCTTCCTCAACTTTACACACGTATAATACATGTGCTATTTACAATTTATATCGAAATCTGTGTACAAACGACATGCACAGCTGCACAACACAGGTAGCTCTACTAATATTGCTTGTTAAAGACTCTTAGCTTCAGGTATATGAGTATATGTATAAAATCGTAAATTAAAATCTGAATTTACATGAAGATTTCTCAGAATAGACAATAAACAATGCGTGTAGATTCTACCATATGGAATATGGACATTCATTCACATGTACCTACATATTCAATTAGACAGAAATGATACAGAACATTTATTAGGACTAATGATGTCGAAATTCAATATTGTTCATTTGAAAGCAATTTTTGCATTTGAATGGGCAATAGAGAGTATTCGTCATTCGTATGAATTGAATTGAATAATAGAAATGAGATTTCCATATTCCATCCCTTTCACATTTACGCAAATCTAGATCCTATCAAAAGTCTCAAAAAGTCTTTACTTCAGCTCAGCATCCCACTCGTGCTGCACTGACTCGAATCTTCTATAACTGAACTGGGCTGATTATAATAAGATAGTACATACAATACAAATACAGTAACACTGTTCACATGCATAAAGGAATTGAGAGTGTCAAAGCTTAGGCTGATGTGATATGAATTTTGATTTTTCTTCGGATACATACGTCCCACTCATTTTGTACCTTCCCTATGTAAATTCAATGGCTCATATGTATATAGTATTTGCAATTTTGCTTCTATAAAATACTATAATATAATATTACTAGTACATAAGTAGGTATTTGTAATATTTTTTGGCATTTTACTATGAATCATGCATATCTGTACATATTGTGTATAATGAGCTTGTTTATTATTTATAGTAACAGTAACAGAGTACGTATAGTGGTAAGTAGTTTTGCATTTATGCAGTAGCTGAAGATATATTTAATGTATTTTCCTTCTGCTGAACTACTTTCCTGAAACGGTGATGTACGTTACTCCATCATCCATCTATGTATTTATAGCTAAAAGTAAGTAAATCTAATGTTCTTGTGCACACAGAGGAGAACGTGATTTAAAGGGATCTAATAATGTATTCTGTAGGAGTCCGCCTTTGGAAGTTGTAAGTGTCAAACTGAAGAAGTTTAGTTTGATGCTCGTAAGTTCGTACATACATATCAAGAAATACAATTGTATGGATATAACTACTATTATGTATATGGACGATATACTGATAGAGAGATTTCATAATCTATGAACGTAATGGATAAGGTGATTATATTAGGCACACAGTAAAATAATGGAGATAGGTAGTAATGTGTAACTGTTTGTCTTCGTAGAAAAATGAGAGATGTTCTAATGTAAAATATGGTTTGTGCTCTTGCTTTGATATCAGTCTATCTAATACTTATGCATATATAAGGCTCTATACATTCTATGTGTGTACGTTGGGTTTTGTGTTGTAAATTGTATGGCAGAAGCCTGGCCTGGCTGGAATGGATTGTAGATATGATGCGATTTCTCTCCGTGATATTATAGTGTATGTGTTGGGCACGATGGAGATGATGATTTGGAAGGAATTGATGGTCCACCCTGCAGACATCGCATCTCATTACGTGATTTGCCTCCTTGCCTTCCCTGTGTTCTCTTATCCTTTACTCTTTACTTTGACTTTGGCTGGGCATGGGTGCTTATGTTATGTTATCCTATGTACAGATAGTAGCGTTCTACTATGCTGTGCTATATGTATCAGTATGTATGACATGACATCTTTCGTATTACATACTTATACTCTAAACTCTACAGCATGCAGTTAGATAAATATCATATTGTATCTCAACTCCACTTCTCTGCATGCCGTGCTTCTTCGTCTTGTCCTCTTTGTAATATCAGTCGAGTCTAGCTTACATAAATACAAAACTATAGCTTAGCAAAGGTAAAGTACATACAGATACAGCACAGTTCAAGTACAGCACAGCACATGATAAATCCAACGTAGAAAAATGAATAAACGACTTGACTTTTTTACTTACGTATTACTGCTGTGTCGTGTTGCATTTCTTGATGATACGAGGACGAGTTCTAAGTTCTAACTAACATTACCTAACAAACTATATATGCTACACAATGTACATTATCTATTATCTTTCTACTATATGTAAAGAACCACTTTTGTCTGTTTTAAGTACGTACGTACAATATTATCTTTTATATACGCTTATAATACTGTACCCATATATGCAATGTAAGTATTTTAGGTAGGTATATTAAATAAGAAGAAATATTATACCCTTACAATAGCAAGTAGTATACTTTTATAGTAAGTAGAAGAAAAGTATCCCCACGACAGAAATCTCTCGATGTGTACTGATTTGAGTGAGTATTGTATGTGCTGACAATGAATTTAGTCTACTTTCAAAATACATACACAGCACAAATAGAATAGACTAAGCTTTGGGTTCGTGTCTAACTTGTCTTGCATGAGCCAGCATCATCGAACCGTCATCATCATCATTTTTGTATGTTGCCCATTACTCCACCAAATCTACTCTGACTGCATACAGAATTATATCTATCCATGGAAGACATACAAATACTTTGTGTTAAAATACAACAAAGAATACTGGAGCAATAACACATACAATAACTAATGTTATCATCATCCTCTCGTGCTCTATCTCTTACTTAGAATATAATGTAAACTATTATGAGTGCTTGTCGCAGCGACATTAACTTACCTACTACTAATATTTGTACGTACGGTTAGCTGATTTGACTCTGAAGATTTAAATTCAACAATAAGGACGCAAATAGTAGGTGTCTCATTTTAAATGCCCTTCCTATGGCTTTAGAAATATTTATGAGCTAATAATAAATACAATCAGAATCAGAAGCAAACTAGAAACATAGAAGTGGAGTGAGTTAACTTTACTTAAGTTAAAGTTTGACTGTGACTACAATGAGTTGGAGATAATAAACTTTAATATTCCTCATTGTTCCTCTTCCTAGGTTATATTAGTTTAGTTCAATTATAAACGAAAAAGGATGTCCTAATGTCATGCTAGCTAAAATGGCATAATTTTGTATGTATCTAGTTATAAGATAGAGTGCTCACACATGTACACGTACACGCTCTTCCATGTATATTATTCAGTTGGTTAGATTGGAGAAATGACATGAAGATAACAATAATGACGGTTTTATTTTACTATGTACATTTACATCCAGAATTCAGAGTTCACGTCAACTTGCCATTGTTATGCAGTAAATACACTACACAACACACTTACATTATATATTTATATTATGTAACAACCTAACTGTTGGAGAATGGAAGAAACTTGATTGAGTCAGTTCTGTAGTTTCTATTTTCTATTCTGTAGAACATTGAGGGTTAATATAAGCAACACACATAAAATACGGCATTGTATTGTACTCTGTTGTGATGGGATGTGATGCAATGGGAGATTGCTCCTGGGAGATAGACATGGAAAGAAATGAGGCTAGACTTGAAGGATGAGCTTGACTAGAACGTCTTTGACATCTACTTTAGTCAACTGAACTCTCCAGCTCACAGATAGATAAACTCAATAGTTTAACTATGTAGTTAGCAGCAGTGGCTTTGCTTTGCTAGGAATAGAAATATTTAGGAAGACAATTTCTATAATGTAGTATAATAAGCATTCAATTCACTTCACTTACATTACACAGAATCATCCTAATGCTCCTCACTTAGCGTTGTAATAGTAATAGCACATGTATATTGAAAACGAATGAAGATACAGCAGAGCATAGGAGAACGTATGTAATCAGTATAAATATAAATATTTGTCATATGCTGAACGAATGTCTACAACTGTACTATAATATACATTTAAATAAATAGGCAGCACATTTATCTACATTCAATTTTCTATTGCTACAATACATGCTGTTGCTTAAAAGAATAAAAATGGAAAAGTCAAAAGAAGGATAGTAATTCTATTCCATGTTGTACCATACCACTGTGCTATTGTGATGTGATTCTTAAAGGTCTGGCTCTGGCTTTGCTTTGGCCTGGACAAAAATTAACCTGCTCTACAGTAGTGTAATATAAGTTACGATGTAAATGTAAAATATATTAACGAGTATATGAGACAGCTATAGTGAATTTGACTTTGAGCTTGAGTTGACTGCTACTGTGGTATTCCATGATTTGCTATACTGGAGCTTTAACTGGTTAGTTAGTTCCTCCTGCTGATACTAAGTCATATTTTACATTTCAATAGGAGTCGAGTGGTTTACTACACTCGTAACTATTCCTATAATAGCATTGTACATATAATAAGATGTACTACAATACATAGTAGCAAGTAGCTACTTAATACTTAAAGAAAAATATTTTCTTGGACACTGCACTGTAACAAATATGAATTTTGTGTTAGAGCAGATACTAAGTAGTCAGTAAATGAGAAAATGAGAAGGTAAGTTAAAAGAATACTGGAGAAGCTAAGTTCTAATGGGATTCTGCTATTTCTATTACTTCAATACTGTCAAGAGGATATAAAAGAAGCAGGGACTAAATTATAAATATACTACGACCACGACGCTACCACATACGAAGCATATGTATACAAGATGCTAAGTCAGGAATAGTATTGTTTAATTTAATATATGATATGTACTATGACATGGCACATGATGGAAATGACAGAAAACCTTTGGGAGCATCATCCCATCGTTTTGTTTTATTTTTATTTTGTCTCATTCTATTTCATCAACTTATTGTTAACAGCTTCTACTCTTTAGACTAGACAAGACATGGCACATTCAGTGATAGTCTGGCCTGGCCTGGCCTGGCTTAGTATGCAACACACAGTAGTCATAGTCAAAGTCAAACTAAAATAAAGTAAAGGCAAACCACAGTAGACAACTTATTCCTTGTATGTAGTACTCTGTATGTAGTAGTAAATACATTGTCTTCAGACAGAACAGAAATATATACAGATAGTTACAATCGCATGTCTTATACACAATACAGAAACTAATGTATTGTAAATTGTAATATCACGTCGAGCCAGCTGAGCTGAGATGAGATCAAACTGAATATCCTTTTAGGTCTTGTCCCCTATGATACAGTACAGTACAACCATGATTCTCATTCATTCTTGTAAATAATACGAAATCTGTTGTACGAATGTGGATTAAATTAGTTAAATACGATACGTACGACATAACACCTCTCATTTAGTAGTCATCAGGATAAAAATACTTTTTAATTATCCATAAACAGGTGGAAACCATATATAAATTGATTTTGTTATATGCAATGTTATTATGCAAAATGATCTCAAGCAAAATTGATGTAGAAATACAAATAAACAATGCAAATAGCAAAATCGTAAGCAACACCGAAAAAAAGGCAGAGAATCACTGCAAGGCAAAATAGATAGTAAAGTAAGAAAAGAATTTGAATGGTTAAGTTGGATTTGGATGTATTAAGTTCTCTTTCTGTAGCAAATGGCAGTAAAGAACTCTAAACAAATTGTATTTGAGATGTTGGTACATTTGGAGTTGGAATGTTGATTGTTTGGCAAGAGACTGCCAGAATTAATATGTTGGTTCATCCTGTTGACAAATACAAGTAAAATTCTTGAGTAATTTATCGTATTGATTAAAACAATGGAAGATTAGACGGATGTTAATATTTTAGAGGAAAGTATCTCCTATCTCCCTTCACTGCACGCAAGTTGGAAGTTGGAGTTGGAGTTGAAAGAATAGGAATACTTAAATACTTTGCTATCCTCCAGAATGTATGTGCTGGCTGTGTGTGTACTGTAGTTAAAGTCAAAGTACAGTAAAGAGATGTAATGCAATGCAAAGTAAAGAAAGAGTAATCTTTGTTTTGTTGGCTCATTTCACTCCCTGCTACTGACGATGAGTTCGGCTCCTACTTTTTTCTCAAATGCGTTGCAGTTCTAAGATTTCCTTCGACAAAACAACGAAGACAGCGTATTTAAGTAAAGGAAAGAAGGCTAAGCCAAGCCAAGCCAAGCCATGTCAAAGTCAACTACATATAAATACATAAGTTACATACTACATACCTATATAATCCCATCCTGCAATAGTAAATAGTACTTACTTACAAAGGAGTGTGTCTTGTATGTATGTATGTATATTTATATGTATTTCCAAGGAACAATAGAAGTTAAGAGTTAAACTATGGAAGGAAAGAGAATTCTGAAAGTATGAGAGTGTGAAGAGGAGAGATACTGTTGCCGAAGAAGAGGGCTGGGATAACTAACTAGTAATTACTTACCATCACATCAACTGATGTGATGTGATGTTCATGTGAGCTAGTGTTAAGTTCAACAGAAAGGAGTAGGCTTGTCTAGTTGACTAAAGTTTAGCGTCCTATATAACTCAACTAAATACTACAGTACACTACCTACAGATATACATACTTATTTCCTCCTACTTATACTACACAATAAGTACATACATATATTATAGCCAAGTTTTTCTATATTACGCTATGTGATGCAGGATCTAGTTTTCTATTGTGTAAGCAGTACTTTGTATATAGTGTAGGAGCTCCTGACTTTGACTTGACTTGACTTGACTTTCAGTTGAGCAGATCTGAGTTAATAGGAGAGTTGGAGCCTAAAGATAAGGTCAGAGTCAGACGAGACAGACAAATTGAAAAGGAAACGAGAGAACTGAACTATGTATGTGCTTATGTATGCATTGCTCCTCTATACACATTGCTAACTAACTAACTGTGATATCTTATAAGGATAGTGATAGTCGTTATATGTGCTACACACTTCTCTTACATACATTTATTGTCCTTCCACGTGTAAAATTCAGTTAAAAGGACGAAGAACGAACAATAAGACATCTTAAGTATCTTGACTTGCCTTCCTTTGCCTTAAGTATTTATTACGTAGTGAAATGAATGTTGTTGTTATACAGAAGATTTGTAACCTTTCCTTTTCTTCACTAATAAGGACTCTTTAATAATTTCCTAGCTTCTATTACATGCTCGCTGTGATTCTAGTATGCTATAAAGTAATAAAATGTACATAGAAGGAACTCGAACAGAGTTTGCCATGTAGATAAACATTAATTGGAAATGAAATTGAATTCAATCGATTACTTGACCATTTATATCTGGATTTTTACGACTGTACAGAAGTTAATAAGTTTCTACCGTTCGTACATACATTTATTGTATGTGTATGTGTAGCATTATATTATAGCTAACGATAAGTTAACTTATTGGTAGGTCTGACTTATCTGTATACATAATATAATATTGCTTACGGACATAACTTTTCTGGTATAATGTGCATGTTCGCTCTGCGGCAGTCTGGCTTAAGGTTAGTACTTATAATGCAATGTAAGCCTGGCCTGGCTTGGCCTGGCTGGCAAGTCACTTACATAGAAATGAGTTAAAGCGAAAACAAATCACATCCATCGCATCACGGCAATAAATAAAATGAGAGTAAGAGTGCAGATGCAAACAGTGCAGAGAACTATATAGCTTTTAGTTATACTTTATGCAGTGTAGTTGTAGTACATAGTAGTAGTAGTAGTAATCACTGCACTACAGTACACTGCACAGTGTATATAAGTAATAAGTAGAACTTGTGTAATGTGTAGTTGTATTTAGTGAAGGGTTGAGCTCAATTCACAGAGAAAAAAGTTAGATAATAAAAATGTGCTTGGAAATGCTCTGCTCTCCTTTGCTTGCTTTTGCTTTTGCTTTTGCTCTTGCTCTTGCTCTGGACGGCGGTCAGAGTGTGTGGAAAGTAATATGCTGCAGTAATAGTAATAGCTAGCAATGCATGTTGTGCCTTCATTTCTTTTACCTGACTGTGACTGTATGTATAGCAAATATAAATTGGCAGATACATTATAGACAAAGGTAATAGTACATGATATATGTTATGGTGATGCTATACAAGCGAAATGAAGTTGGACACGGGAAAGATATTATATAAGTTAAATAAAGCAAAGTAGAAAAATAATGGATATATATGTCATAGGCACACAGTACCACTATAGTATAGTCACCAGCTTAATTTGCAAAAACTATAATCAATTTGTAGTGTCGATTAATATGTTTTGCTGATTATAAAAATAATCTTGTATTATAATGTAGGTGTGTCGGTTTCTTTTGAATTGATAATTTTAGGTACTTTTGCAAAAACGTTGCAAATTAGTAGATTGTACCTTATAGTAAAAAATGTGATTTTTTCTATTTTAGGGTCTTGAATTATTTGCGAAAACTATAATCAATTTGTAGTGTCGACTAAAATGTTTTTGCTGATTACAAAAATAATCTAAGCATTATACTGCAGGTTAGTCAGTTTCTTTAAAGTGATAATTTTAGAAACTTTTGCAAAAACTTTGCAAAAAGGATGATTGTATAGTAAAAAATGTAAATTTTTATTTCTTACCTAGAGTTACATTCGATATATTTAAAATAGTTTCTATATAGGCACATAGGATCCCACATAGGTATACTTTGTGCCTGTGACATATACATGGAGGTAAATTCGTATATTTTCTGTAAGTGATAGGATTATACTCTTATGTAAGTATACGTAGATTCTTACGTTATTTTAGTTATATCTACGTGTGTGTAGTTCACTCGCTGAACTGGCTGACGTGAGTTTTGTGTAGTTTTATGTAAGTATTAGAGAATGGAATTGTGATAGTAAATATGTAAGGAGTAAGTAAGTAAAGCAAAGTAAGTACATAAGGATGGAGATTGAAGATGATGACTATAAACTGGTTTCTGGGAGTATCCCTCTTATGCCATTTCCTTTATGCGCACATTCTTCTCTGTGAAGTACATTGATCCTGGTCGACTTGGCGTTAGCCTCTAACGCAAAACTCACATCACATTCACATACTTACGTACATAACATCAACTGAATAACTCTAGCGATTAGACTTCCCTGGCTCTGGCCTGGCCTAACTCTTCTGATCTAGACTAAACTACCCACTATATGAGATATAGTGGAGACAGAGGAAGCTAAGAACAAACTATATTATACGAAAGAACGGACGTACTTACTATCTATTTGTATATCTACTTTTTCGTAGAAGGGAAAAGTTGTACTTTTACAAACGTAGTATCTACAGTAGTAGTAACTGTCTAAGTGAGTGCATAATAACGTAGTATGTCGTAGTAAACATTGGATGCAATGAAACGTGAACTAGAATAATATATTTCACTGAAGATAGCATGTCAGGACAAGAATTGCTTCGAAATGGACTACTGACTACTGGATGAGATTGACCAGAACATTATCTTGTAGGCGAATTGCTTTACATATGGAATAGAGTAGCAAAATCTTAATAAGACACTCATTAGAGAGTCATTAGTCGGGAGCTAAACATTTGGAATGTTAAATTTTTATTATTAAGCTAAGGATTGTAAAATTAAATGCTTATACACTACAGGAGGTAACTACTCGTTCTGCCGTTCATGACACAAGTTTTTTAAAGTAATGTGCGTAATTTATTGCTTAGAGTGGTTTGTGTGATGATAACCATTAAAAAATTCACCTTTTCATTTACCTCCCATTTGATTTCCTTCCCTGCGCCCTGTTGAGAAATTTTACCGGATTTATATTTTAAGTCTATTAATCAGTTGTACAGATACATTTGTCACCTCACATATCGTTCGTAATCATTACTACATACTATAATTAGGCAATCAATATATACAATCTAAGTTACAGTAAGTTCGAACAAAGTTGACAATTGAGAAAATTTTGTAGTATTCATCATTTTATATTAACTTATGCTAATTATCTGTAATAAAGATAGTAAAGGTAAACTATAACTTTTCCTAATGATATGATGTTTTTTATTACAGGTACGTATGTCCATTATCTTTCTGTAAACTCGTAAACTGTAAGGTAACGTATTAATATTTATTCTTTTGGGTTAAACTACTATTACTAAGTAGAAAGGGAATATTAAGACAGATCCCTTGAATAAGATCACTTTTTTCATTACTTACAATTAGACAACGAATTTGTCTTTACATATCAATGATTCAGCTTATTTGACAAGTATAGGTATATTGTATATGTACATGTATGTCTAGAAACGAATGGAAAAGTGTAAAAGACAGATAGATGGAATGTGTTTGTTGGATGTGATGTAAGATGTAGTAATATAAGATGTATGCACATTTGGAAGACAAGACACATAATACGATAGATTGTAGATGAGCCGCACTGAGATGAGTCTAAGCGGTTTGTTTTTGGCTGTTGGCTCCTACTTTGCTTTGCTTCGGTTTGGACGGACTCACTCTGTGTCGTTTTCCTTAAGCATTAAAGATGAGTTGAAGGAATGTTAAGTTTATAAAAGAATATTGCATTACAGTAAGTAAGTAGGCATTATCATGCTTTGAATTTACACAGAGGATAGTATGAATTTATACATAGTATGTAGTTGAGTTTAGAGAAGAGGTCTGTTTGTACTAGAATATATATTCTGAAGATAGTAGGTACTAATAGGGAGTCGGAGAGTTTGAAAGTTGGAAAAAGACTTGAGTTCAGTTCAGACTTGAGTAACTAAAGTAGTGGGAGTTTGTTGAGTTGGTTGGAGCTGGAGCGAGCGAGCAGTTGAGTTGAGTTGAGTCACTTCAGTTCAGTCAGTTCCCTTTACTACTATTATTTGTAAGTTGTATGTAACGCAATTCAATGTGATGCGATGGGATGTAATGGTAAGTAGAAGTTTAGCAAGTCTCAGAATATCTATTATGTTTACTACAGTGAGAGTATGCATAGAAACATTCCCTCACTCACTCACTCTTCAACGTAAGAAGTGAGAGGTCTAACTTAGCTTATAATTCTATATGCTACAGAATACTACTACAGTATACTTAAGTATAAGAAGCACACTTTCAGTAGGTAAGTATACTATAGGTACCTAAGCAAGAAAAGTAGAAGAGACGTAAGAAAATAGTTCCAAAGTCACGAAAAACCAACGAAACCAAGTTCTGATGCTCCCTAATTCTTTAGAACAAGTCAAGTTGAAGACTTACTATCTTTATAATACTTATCACATCTGCAGTATAGTAATAGTAGATGTTGTAGGTAAATACATCACATCAATGCTTTTCTATAGCTAACAGTGCTAAAATATTATGTACATGTATTTTACTATTATACGAGTATAGTAGAACTCTGGATACCTGCCTTGCCTGAGCAAGGACGGAGAATTGAGATGATTTCAGTTCAGTTCAGTTCAGCTGAGAAAAGTAAGAAGAGTAGTAAGGCATCTGAATATTTTAGTGTAAAGTGGAGAGCTCGACCATTATGTGATAAATGTGAATTCACAGAGCCATTTGGCCCATCAATCAATTCACTCTTTGGGAATTTGCTCCTTCTGCCTGCAATATGTATGTGCTCGAGGTACTACTTATGTGATCGTACTATATTTCATATATACACACTTTATAAGGGTTGCTTTACTTATCCGTAGCTTTATAATTCATAAGTTTGTTCCTGCTGCGTATACTTTTAATATTATACTATAGTAACTTATCCCGGTTCTCATACCTACCTTATATACATACTTTACTCTTATTACATAAACCTTCCAGTATCTATTGTAAGTAGCATTCTCACGCAATTTTTTGAAATTTGCAAAAGTTCGGAGGAGAATACTGAAAACTTAAATGCTAACCTTCTGTCAACTTGTGTTGATGAAAATCTGTGCGAATGTGTGAACTACTTTCGATATATTTCGTCAATTACAAATACAAACCAAAATATTCTAATTCATTCTTTTACTCACTTTTGTTATTGCGAATAATAACAGTATTGCTAAAACATATTTACTAAATTCTAAAAGATATATTTTTTCAAAATTAATTTCGAGGAACATAATCTTATTTAATCTGCCATTTAAATTACGGTATATAAAATTTAATACTCACTTTTCTGACAGTGGAATTTAAGTGTTAATTTTAATAATGAATTACAAGTTAGTGTAAGAAATTATGTTGTAGCGTAAAAAGATTGTTCCATACAAGATACATACATGTACCTACCAACAATAAGATTTCTATTACGATACAAAAGGATATTATGCGTCTGTTTGTCTACTTTACAAACGTGAATGCAAGTTAGCTAATAAAAATTAAGCCCGCATGCATAAACTTACACAGATTTAGATAGTTATTGTTAGTTAGCTGTTGTAACACAAGAAAGAAATCCATTGGAGCAGAGTACTACATAGGTATTTGTAAATTAACTCCAGAGTGTAATGTAATGAAGCCGTAGTCGCGGATTCAGTTCTTCTATTAACTACCTACATAAATATTATAGACACTTATGTAGCTTGCGTCACTTCTTTTCTAAAATTCAGATATACACACGCTGTAGGAATACCTACTTACAATGTATAGCTCTTAAGTGAAACACTAGTGCTGTAAGTAAGGTGTATTTATGTAATATAAGTAAATATAGATATTCTGATAGTGCAACTATCTGCACACTCTTATATATCTCTATTCTGTATTGTACAAAAATAAGTAAGCGATGTTTGGGAAATGAAGTGAGCTATATGTGTCCGTAGTTTACAAATGTACCCCAAGTGCTACAAAAACTAAAGCTATACCTTCTAAACGTCAGAGTTTGCCTTGAAAATCTTTGCTACTTATGTTATGTTACGTTAGCTGAATGTCTATAGTATATAATACAGTGTATATATGGTACTTATGGAAACACCGTAGCTGTAGGTATCGTAGTCGTAGTACCTACCAAAATAAAATAGAGAATGAAGAGCTACGTAATATAATATAGCACTGTATTGTATGTGGATTGGATTGGATAGCAAGCCATGGCATGGCATGGCAGTTAAACACAATATGTATTCCGTAGGCAGAAGAGAAGAGTAAGAGAAGATAGTGAAATGGATAAGTTAACTGCAGATGGGAAGGGATACTAAATAAATACACAGAAAGGTATGGATCTATAAAAGAAGGGAGAGAATGTGTATCCACACACACCGAGAACATAAAATTGTCTTCTGGAGTGAATAGGTAGAGTAGGTAATAGTAGTAAAGGAAAGAGTACGAGAAGAAGAGGAGCATAGCATAGCAACTATATACAGATAGTAGTAGTAATAGAAATAGCGTAGATAGGATAGGGGACGGGAATGAAACGAAAGCACGCAAGCAAGCAAGTATTAAACAACGGAGGAAGGCAAAGGCAAAAGCAGAAGAGAAGCGTAGCTCTAGCCCGTAGCAGAGACCAGGCTTGGCTATACTCCATACATCTTTCGTAGTAGATGCATAGTAAATTCTCGTAGTAGAAATAGTAAGCGTAGTAGTAGAAGTTGTAGTAGTAGTTGTAGTAAAGTAAGTATTCCCTACTTTGTTAGTGAATGGGATGGATGGGTCGTATTCATCTTTCGCCTTCAGTTCAGTTGACTTGCCTTCTTCCCTTCCTTTAGCTTTGGCCGGCTCAGCTTGCTGTGCCTATTGCCTATGCGCTTCGCTCTTCCTCTCCTTTCCTTACTTACTACAGCTACAGTCTACGCTACGTATACTATCAGTTCCATTATATACATTCATTCCCTTTTCCCTTATTCATACATGCTACATAACTCGCTCGCTATCTATGCTTACTATGTATGCATACCTATAGCTACCTAATGTTTATTTATATGTATAGCTCCATTAGGAATGTACATGTATGAACGTATGGAGTTGTTTCAGTTTTTAGCTTAGGATTACTAGATTAAATGGCAGCATTACTTTTATTCACTGCTTACAATCAGTGCCTCTTCATCTTCTCTCTCATTCTCTTCTCTCTCGGATGCGATGTACTGTACTGTAGACTGTAGTATTTCCATTCTGTGCAAGTGGAACTAACTAACTAAGTAACTACAGTACTCTATGCTGATGTAATAGTAATAGTAATAGTGTGCTCTACTATATAATTATTATGTGCATGTAGCAAAGTAGAATGAAAATGAATGCTAACGTGTAATAGTTACTTTATGTATTACTAAAATATTTTTGACTACTAACGTGGGTCTCTTCGTGTCTTTGTAATTATTAGCTGGCATTGTATATGGTAGTGGTAGTATACAGAAGGTAAAAAGACAAGACTCATTTTACTAATGCAGATGTATATGCAGATAGATATTGTACATAAGCGTACATAGCTGAACTGAGTTTATTTGACTGTTCTGTAGTGAAGTGGAGTGTACTGTAGTGTATTGTATGACTCCCTAATGACTACCTATTACATAAGGATAGGCATGTAAATATAAGTCTCGAAATTAGACTACTGGTTGAGTTATATATGAAACACTACACGCATTCGCTTTCAATTTCAAAGAAAGAAACATTCATGATAGATATTTAAATTCCGCATCCTGTAGTAAAATACTCGGTACGTAACTATTCCAGATACTAACTCAACGTAAGCCCTGGCAAGGCAAAGGCAAGGCAAGGAAAGTGGAACTTTGTTATTGTGATGGGATGTGATGTGTAGTACGGAACGTAAACGTACCTATCTACCTACACATACATATGTAACTAATATATCACAGAAAATAGTAAATATTCAACAGAACTGCTTCTCTTACTCCCAATTCTTTGCATGCTACACATACAATGTACATTCATAAAACTCTTTTAACGCTAACCAGAGTTCCCATACACAATCCAAAATACCAGAACGTAGTATTTATGTGAGGAAACATAGTATGCGCTATTCAAATCCATAATATCGTATAATTTGATGCAAAGCGCTGTTTTCTATCTTTCTTGCATACGTTAACGAAAACCACGCAAATACGACACAAAGTCTTAACTAACGAACAAGGATTGCATGGTATAAGCAGTATAGTGTCGTTATATGTATAACTGTAATATATATTACTTGATAACCTTATACTAAGACAAGAGTTTATTTCTCAGAACTTTTTGTAGCACATCTAAACATAAGTACCAACCAGTAACTATCTAAGAACCCAAAACAAACGAAATGAAGTTTAAGAATTTACAATAGTAAATACTTCAGTGGTAGTGTTACAACTTAAGTTACGTAATTGAAAGTAGCTATATGGATCACTATGCTTGTTAAGGGAATATTATACGGAAAAAGTAAATTATATACATACACATACTATAGCGTATAGGGATTCAATGAAAATGAACATAGATATACCTAATAAAATATTCTGGGAATCGGAATCCATGTAGCCGTAACCAAATAAGTGGAGTAAAGAAAAATGAGAAGAGGATAGGATGTGTGTGAATTTAGTTGCCAGACTGGACTACAACTACACAGCTAATTTAGATATGCACTTGGGCTACTAAATATATAGGTACCTTTTTTATAAGACCAAGTATGTAAGACACACTGGGAATGAACGAGTATTCGAGATAAAAGCTTAGGGTTTTGATGACAAAAACAGGAGGCATAAAATCAGGATTCGTTTCAAGATGCTTCGATAGATTCATTTTATTTGTAGTTACTTCTTATGGTGGAATGGATGGAATAGAGACCTACACGTTAGAATCACGTAGTTGCTTTGTGTATGCATTATTATTGTGTGTTATTTATCCCTTGTTCTAGAAGGACAATCACTAATGGCTCCATTCGGCATTCGAATATCCAATACCCGAACTCGACTACAAATATTTTCTTGTACATGGAAAAACGGAAGGTTCATACATAAACATTATACAGATAGATACAAACATCATATACTGCGCAGTGCAGTATGTACTAGATATTAATATTATTAGTGTAATGAAATCCGGGGAAGAGGTTTGTTTTCAGCTAAGCTCCTTCTCCCAGCTGGATCAGCATTAGATATTACGCACACATCACATACATTCCACATTACACTGCTGCTTCCATTATTGGATGAGAAGAAAAAGGATATGGTGTAGAAATAATAGGGCTCACTCACTCAGAATCTGACAGAAGAGTAGTTTTTGGCTTCCCATCATGTTACATAGTTACTTACTACAATACTGTGTACTACGCATTTACTCTCAGAACAGAATGAAATGCAACTTGACCTTTTTTCCTCGTTTATTTACCAGGAGAGCTCAAGTTTATTTTGTTTTTATTAGTAGTGCATGGAGGAATCGTAGTGAGTCAACTCGAGTGTCCTGTTCTGCTCTGTTCTACGATTTCATTTATAAGTACCTACCTACTATAACCTATGAACACTATTTGAAATATAGTTTTGCCTCAGTTATGTAGTTATATCACATAAACCTGCTGTTGTTTTATTCCATACTCAACTTTGACTGTTCAGTACTTAACTTGGCATTTAGATACATTTAGGCTTCCCTTGCAAGCTACTATTATAAGTTATCTTTTACTTCAGACTTCAGCCTAGCCGCTGGTACGTTAGTTCATTCACTGTGTAGACTGTACAAGCTTTCTTAAGCTTACACTTAGGCTACTCGATTCCATTCTTCTGTCGGCAAATTTAAACCAAAGTAAAAGAGGTGAGATTCCAAATACACACATATTAGTACTAATATTTACTTACATATACATGTACAGAGCTATACATACTTATCGTTAGCTACACTTAAATACACATTCAGAATGCAGATAGCATAATGCTTACCAAACCAAAAAAAGGATTAAAGAGAAGGAAACCATATAAGCCAACTAAAAGACAGCCGAAACTAACGTGAGCTTGAGTTTTACTTTTACTACATCCATATTAATATGGTACGCTATCCAAAACTAACCAAACCAAAGCCAAGCCACCTTCTTCCACTTTTATATTCTTTACTTTACTATGTATATGTAGTACATACATATAAAATGTAGTTTATTCTATGTAGTAACATCTTACATGCAAGAATTTAAATATGTTGCTTTTATGTCTGTGTGGAATGAAGTACTACTATATTGTAGACATGGCGAGCAAAGTTAAACTTAAGTGTCTCTATAGCCTTCTATGTATAGTAGAGAAAAGTCGGAATCGAGACAGAAAAGAAGAGAGGGTAGCGACAGGAAGGAAGGCTCATCAAAACATCTACTTACATAACTTAGCTAACTAAAACAGTAGGTAATAGTCAAAGTCAAAGTCAACCAAACCAAAGCACTACAATACAGTAGGCACAGAAGAAGGTAAAGCAATAACTTCAACTGTATCGGTACATACCCACATAAACTGCTAAATGATCTCCATTCGTTAGTTGTGTTGTTGTAGTAGTAAGTACTTTAACTACCTATAACGGAAGTAGAAGACGGAATTCTTTGTCGAACCGAACTATTTAGTATCTTCGTGTTCTAAAAAGTTAAAGTTATTTAAGGTCGCTCTTTATATTGCCAAAGTGTCCAAACCAGGACAAATTCATAATGTAATTCTTAGTTCTTCATTCAAATTCCTTTTTATTTGAAAAAATTTTCAGAAACACATGGAGAAAGATACACTTTCCTTTAAATGTAGATTAACCTTGTATGGAAACTGAGAATATGAATGAAGTTTTAGAAAACGATTGATTTAAAAGAAAAATGAATTTACTAAACTCATTCTCCAAATAAATGTACACATTCTTATGATTGGAGAGCGATTTTGAATACAGTGAAGCCCTCAACAAACTTCGCTGTTCCTTATTAGATACCATTATCAATAAATAGAACGTAGCATAAGTGCTCTGTATTACGATAGAAATTATGTTTTGCAGGTATTAAATAACAACGTGTATCTAAATACATAAGTAACAATGTCGCATACAGTAACCACCTTGTTTGTATCTACTATAGATTTTATGTAAATACATACATACACAGTCCTCTTAAGCAACACAATTATTATACTAAATAGAAATAATAGTGAGTGAGCATTAAGCATTCGAGCATAGTACAGTACAGCGTATATTTTCCAAACTGCATTGCACACAGTACATACAAGTACAGCAGACAACAGAGATAGTTTAGTTTGTAGAAATAGTAAAGTCGTCTAAAATGCTACTAGAGTGTTATGTAGTAAGTTGAGAATGGTTGCGATTAGAGTAGTGAAGTGAAGCTATGAAAAGGAAGGCAGGAGGACGATTTGGCACAATTTGCGTGAATGCGATTCATTACTGGAACCCATCTTGTTTTTAATGATGCTATCCTATTCAATTATGTATTCATGGTACGTATGCTCATATCTCGCCCTTCCCGAGCCTTGGATTGCATTGCCTTCCCAACATTCGCAATTCTAATGCTCCGCTTTTCTCTCTTCACTATTTCTCTCTCACTCCACCAACTACCTAACTATTATATTCATAATATATACATACACACGAAGAACGAACTGCTTTACTGCCACTTCTCTCTGTCTACTACTCAACTTCCTACTATTACTACTCAGCTACCTAAATACTACATACATATATTATAGAGATACTTATGTATAAATACGTTCTATCTGTAGAACGTACATTACGTACATACGTACAGTACGTCCTAACAATAAGTCTAGTTATAGTTTTGTACATATAACACTTACGAACCTATAAGTAGGTACGATACTTTAGGACTCGAGGATGCCAGGCCAGGCCAGGCTCCTCGGTTGACTGGCTCCCTGGATGAACGCTTATCATAGCGTGCAATGCGTTCAGAATAGTAGAATACAATGCAATAAGTGCCTTCCCTCACATCACAACCCAACAAAATTCAATCTCTCTCTCTCGCTCTCCTCCGCTTCTAATGTTCTGTGTTCTAGTCACAATGTATCCGTAGCGCAAAGTGCTTTTCCTTTTGCAAACTTCATATTATTATGTATCTCTTATTGTTAGAGCTCTACCACTTCATATATCACACTCCTATAAGTCATTACTTCTCTCACAAGTATAATATTATCTACCTTGCTTTGCTGCGATACAATTTCCATATCCTATTACTTATTAAGGGAGTAAAGTAACTAATACTGTAGTATAGAAGATTTACCGTATATACAGTAAGTAAAGGCATGTACTTACTCATAAGTTAAGTAGCTGCATTTAATTCTATAAATTACTTACAAGCGTGTACAAGCAAATGTGTATATAAATTAACATTCGGGATGTGGTGTATTTGTACAGAGTGAAATTTACTTTGGAATGTAAATAGTAATAAAAAACGTGGATTTTAATTTCCGAAGAATGAACGTATGAGATTTGTTTGCGTTTTTTGTATGTAACATGTCATGATATTCTGCTTTCTTCACCTTGAATGTCTTAGTATGACAATGCAATTCAGTTTCAGGTTTCAAAATAATGGCAATGTTGTTTGCTACACAAAAACCGTAGCTAACTTGCAAATAAATTCTTTCGGTGAAGTTGTGAAAAAGTCAACAGATATTTTCTTTGTCAATAATTGCATTACATTACCCGTACTAGACTAAAACCAAGAACTCGAACATCTTATAAGCTAAATATGTATAATGTGTAAAACAATGTTAGGGGGCTGCGGCTGGTTGCTTGCAAATCAGGAAGGCTCATAATGCGTATGTGCTAACAATAAGTATAAGTATGTATTACAGAAGCCTGACATGATGTGATAGGTGAGCAGGGCAACTTGTCTTCAGTTCAGTTTTCATTAAACCAAACCAGTGTGGTCTCTTTATACATACATAAGTTAAGAGATAAGGATCACTCCGGAATGCAATCCAATGCCATGGTTTAACTTTAAGTAAATACACGCACCAACTCCGTAGCACGTAAACTTTAAGCAAAACACACATCACGTCAATTTGGTAGTGCATACGCATACAATGTGTGTTTCTCTAGTATTTTTGCTAATACAGTGTAAGTAATCCAATTCTATCTGCATATGTGTGCGTAGGGTAGTAATTCTTCTCAACCCGTCTTCATTGTTCTCTTCTTCACCATAAGTTTGTTTTAGACTGACGTTGACACTATATTATATTCCATTCCATCCGTAAGTCACTACTTACACTACAGGGAACGAACCAACAAGATTTCAAGATTACACAGGAAATTTAGTTACAATTATGTTTACGTTTTTCTAATGTTATGCCTGTTGTCTAATCGTAAGTATCCATGTGGGGAGCCGAGCCTAATAATAAATTCCGGCAATGTTTACAGTACCTACGTACTAGAACTGATGGCCCATTTTCGTTCGAGCAGTTTAAACTACTTTAACTCTAGTTTCCCTTCCGAAGAACAATGTTCGCACGTAAGCGTAACTTTTCAGTGTTATGTTGTAACAAATACTGTACGCAATCTGTTGGACGTGTGTGTGAATCCTTAGTCACCTGTCTTCTCTTCATTTTTATTTCTAAACTAAGGATTTTATTACTGATCTTATCTAAAGTGGAGCACAGCATTCAAGAAATTCTCGAAAAATTAAAATAAATTAGCCTCATCCGTTTTATCCTATCTGTAGCGAAGCAATATAAATCTAATTATGTGTAGTTTCTAAAGACAAAGGGAAACCTAAGCATAAGTTACTTATATGGGGGGCACACATGTTGACTTTAATTGGCACAAGTAAAGAATTACTTGTACACTTTGTGTATTGTGTGATTTTACAAACTTTTCGTGATTTTAATTAGTTTTAGCTATGTTATGTGTGATTTTAAAATAACCAACCTACCTGCTACGCTTAAATTGTTTTAATTGTAGTAATAGATGTTTAATTTCTTGAAAATACGATGTGAACTATATGCTACATATTATAGCATACAATATACACTATTTGTTACAGATATCTGCATAAGAAGCATAAGAGACGTCTTTTAGTATTTAGCTTATGGTAATGGTAAGTCTCCTGTGTTTTGTTGCCATAATAATAGAGCGTAGCGTAAGGAATAGCGAAGGAGCTAAAGTTGGAGGAAGAAGCGAGGATGGTCTGGTTCGGTCTGGTTTGGCTCAGCTAGTCCCTGGATGATAACGTTAGTAGGAGATTGTGTAATGGAGTATTAGATTAAATTAGTTAGATTAGGGTGATTTTAATAAGCTGAGTCAGGGAGTCCAGCCTAATCGAGTCAGAGAAGAGAAGTTTAGTTCAGTTGAATGCAGGCAGCGACTGGGATGGCATATAAGCCTGAAATTGCGTTATCCAGTAGGATGATAAAATGTGAGGAGTGTAGAGAGAATGAGTTGGATGCTAATAAAGCTCATTCACTTGAATTGAAGACAGTGGGTTGGGTTGGTTAGTTGCATTACCATGGATTGGAATGGGTTGACAGAAACATGGCATACCGTCCGTGCCTATCATATCCTTCCCGTAGACTTACTTTCCTTCTTCTGAACAACTCCGCTAAAACATATTAGGAATTTAGGGTGTATGTTACAGGCACACAATATCGTCAGGTAGAATGAGCGTTCCTATCCACCTCCCTCGCTCTTGTTTCTTTTAACAAACTCGTACATCGTGCCTGTCCAAGTAAGTTAAGTGTATTCTAAAAATGTGTTAAAAATACTTATGAAACATGTCCTGTAATGTAATTAATTTTTTAATTGAAAAGTAAATCCTTGGAACACGCGAGAAAAGTTTTTTCAAAACATAAAAAAGTTAATTTGGAAATTATTTAATGTCTTGAGACTTGATTTTCTGCCTGACGGTCCTGTGTAACTACGACATGTGTATGAAGCAGCAAATGTGCTACACATTTGCTATGCATTGCTACAGTATTGTATAAGTACAGAAAGGAGCACAAGACGAGACCACTACAGATTATGTGTAATATCTTCCCAGAATTTTCATTAAATTGGTTTCTTGAGAGCTTCTCTTAAATAGTCAGTTTATTTCTGTTATAGGGATATAGACTTTATAGACGGAATCTCATATTACTACATAGAGATATTTCTTCCCTTGCTTTGCCATCTTCGAATTAGATTTTCTAGCTGTAGCTAGCTAAGCTGCTCCAGATACTTAGGTTACGTTGCTACTATTTGTGCACTAATACAAAATTTACGAGGCTGACAAAAATTTCCACTAATTAATTGACACACTCACTCGACATCAGTTGACAATAATATGTGTATGTAGATGAATTTTTTGTAAATTTTATTTTGAATTGGAGAGATTCTATTTATACTACGGGAACAGACGTGCTCTATGTCATGTCTTTGAAAACAATTCGAAGCTCTTTATTTCAATTTTATGGTCCTGAGACGTCAGCAGAACTTTAGTGTTCTATTTGGCTCATATGCAGTTCCGGCTTGGGTTACTTAAGTTACTGTACTCACTTATATTAAGATAATGTACTCGTTCGCCTATTTGCACTGTAGCAGCCAAACCCAAGCCAAACCAACACAACACAACTCAACTCTCATATCAATGACTGTACGAAATGAATGTAGCGGAGCGAGAATAGTTAAGTCAAATTTTACAGTTGACATTGTACCACTGTAGAATTTTAGGCGATGAAAAAGAGAAACAGCGACTTGGGCAAACGAGTGACTCACGAATCATGACTTTAATAGATAGTTACATTTGAATTGTGGGCTTCAGTTCTACAACCAGAATTTAATTTCTGCATCATATAATGGATGAAGGAGAAGTGGAAGGCAAACAAGAAGCAACAAGACACTCACTTACTTTACATATTATAAATACTCAACTATTTATCTACAATAAGGTTAAGGATAAATATCTAACTATCCTTCTGTCATATTATGAACCATTCTATGATACCACCGAACAGCACAGCAATCCAGTGTTGATGTCGGTTCGCTTCTAAGATTTACTCTCCCTACAAAACACTGAAACATTGAAATTGCTCACAAAATATACGAGTTATATCATGAGAAACGACAGAAAATGCACAACTTATAAACATACCGTACATAAATTCACATATATCTCTAAGTGAAAATGAATAATTGACTATTTCTGGTTATTATTGTTAAATTAGACATTGAGGAATGCAATTTTCCATTATTTCATTTCACTTATTGACAAAACCTGTGTAACTGCAGATTTAATGACCACAAATGATTCGGTTTGGAAATTAGAAAACCCGAAAATTCACTGAACTATTTTCTATATGTATAGATGGCTAATGTATATTTTATATTGAGACTTCCTGAGACCTATTCCTCTTACATACACAGTAAAATAAAATTGTGGCTTATTTTTTGGTTGTGCAAATGTAGTTTATTTCGTATTCCGTAGTATTTTGCATAATAAACCCACATATAGAGAAGCAGAGACAGGACTGACATTTGTATGAATTCTCGGTGTGACAACTAATTTGGAACTGTTTATACAAATAGTATGAAATAACGGGTATCCGTTGTTTATACAATATTTTGTTATTGGATTTGATATTTGGTTTGACGCTTTCGCTCGTAGAAAGGAACGTTATGTGTTTTGTCATAATCTCGTAATTGCATTACGGCGGTGCTTATGTAAATATGGTATTGAGTGTACTGGTAGTTCGTGTACAGGGATGGTTGTTGTTTTGCGGATAGATTACATATTAAATTAAATTAGAATAATATCTATGTCATCCTATCCTTGTTTGTGAACGTAAATGGTTTACATTACATTAGCATTCGTATGTGCCCACAGAGTGGAGCCGTAGAAGCTAATAGTCCGTACATACGGAGCAAGAGTGGCTATTAGTAGAGCAGAGAGCTACACTTATCGTTAAAGGACATGATATAAATAGCTATAATCGTTGTAACTAATGGAGAAACCTAAATTTAATTGACGGCTGATACATAGATAAATACATGTCATTTAACACATATCTAGCTGTTATGTTACCCAATTTATTTTAGTAGGGAGTGAGTAGAGTAAATAGTATACTGTTAAAGAATTGATAAGATTCACATGCATGCGTCAGAAAATAGGAATGACTTTGTTTAGCTCTTGACTAAGGTATCACTCCTCGTATCTCCAGTTTGTAGTTTATGGTAGGAGTACGAGTGGAAAATGGGAAGCTATTGCTATGTAAGCAGTACATACTAAATACAGTGCAGTGGTCTTGCTCTTGTGTTATGTTGTGTTGTAGTTGTATGTATGTACTACTGGAAGTGTAGAATACCATAAGCATGGGATCGATGTTTCTGATGTCATGTAGAGTGTGATGTAAGCTGAGAAATGGGAAACGTCGAAACTCTATTTAGTTTGTTTTACTTTAAAAGCTTTAGAAAAGTTTTATGCCGGGGAAAAAGACGGGTAAATACCTATGTACTAAGTATGTATGCATGTATACACCTTATAATATATGTAGCACTCGCCTATTCAAAACTGCGAAACGTTACGTTAGCTTACGACAAACATAACATAACAAAACTCCAACTACAAATACAACACAACAGAAGAGAGCCTTGGCTTGGCTTGCTTGACTCATCGTCATCGTCAGACTTGACTTGACTACAACACAACTGATGTGAGAAACTCCGATTTGCTCGGTGAGATGTGAAAATGAGAAAATTAATGCTGTGGTGGATAGACAGTCTGTCAATATGGGCTTTCAACGTGACGCTTTAACAGGCAGGACGGCTTAAATATAGAGCAAGCCAACCTAGAGCAAAACCAAGCTACATATATACACATAGTACACATATTATTGCTATATAGATATCTCTCTACATAAGTTAGTGTTAGTAGCGAACATTCTGAGAAGTACTACAGTACATAATACATACGTATATTATATGTATGTATGTAGGTATTAGGTAATGTAGTGTGTTGTAATGTAAAGGAAGGGAAGCGAGAGATGAAACAGCTCGAGGTTCTATTCTATGTGTGTACTTTACTTGTACTCTCGAATCTCATTAACGTGAACCTGTTTATTTAACGTCGAGTCGGAAATTAGAGCATTCCGATGCAAATACTTTTCGCCATTCAGTCAGACTCTTTACTCGACTCACTCCGTGGTATGGTATGCTATGGCTATGGTGTAGACTTGTACTCTACTCACTCACTCAGCTATTTTCCCTGGATTACAGAACTGGACCGTGTATTTCAATGCGGTGTACTATTACAAATGTATACGTCAATATTTTCCTAGCTAGCCGATATATTTATAGCTTAGGAAGCCTATAGGAAGGTATTTAAGCTGTACTCTGTACATACCCCGGCATGAGTAGGGACCTACCTACTACCTACCTACAAAATAAACTGTGTTAACAATCCCTACCTATTTCA
>JAQFYC010002489.1:0-25359 GCA_034694165.1 Tomocerus mixtus
TGGATTTTGGAATTCGCAGGGATCGGATCGGATCGGATCGTTTGGATTTCGGAATTCACAGGGATCGGATCGGATCGTTAGAATTTTGGAAGGCGCTGGGATCGGATCGGATCGGATCGCCAAACCTAAAGTTGCAAGTGTGACGTGGATAAAACATTAGCATTTTTCAATAGCAATTTCTATGTGGAAAGGGAATTATATAATACATTTTAGTGACGAAGCGAACGTAGCATCGGTACATCCACAATGCATAGTATGACATAGGCAATGTGTATGAATTATTAACTAAAATGGAGAAAATCGTTCAAAATGTAATTCTAATATGTGTCTGAGCTGAACCTAGTAAATGCATAATCATGCACACACCAGCAGCTTTAGTATCCGCTACTATTAAACTTAAATAATCTTATCGCGTCTAGTCATTGGCAATCACAAATGATTTGGATATCTGGGTAACAAAATAGCTACAGTTACTACGTGCATCTATACATCTATCATCTTTCAATCGGTAAATGAATGTGTATTATGTATTATTTTATTATTGCAAATTAATTGTACTTTAAGTACCACTTGGAAATTATACGCTGGCCGTAAATTTCTATAAAGAAATAAAAGCTAGGTACGACGATTTCCAGGTACTGTACTTGTAGAGAAGACAATTTCCAGTACGTTGTATTTTTCCAGTTCCTATTCAAATTTCTAGACAGGTTGTAGCTACAATCATGCTTGTTAAAATATACCCTCTGTAATATTTCGCGGTAACGTAAGAAACCTACAGTACATACGAGGTATATATTTTTTTCTTCTATAGCTATGGTACGAGGTACAAAACAACGAGATAAAGGAAAATGCGTAGGTTAGATAGGTATTTAGGTATGGCTAAACAAAAGATAAGGTTACTACTACTTAATAGGCTTGATATCTCAGTTAGGGATGAAAAACCCGGCGAGGGTAATCTTTATTGTATGATAAATAGGGAAAGGAATGCTGAAAGATCCAATGGAATTATTTCATTATATCAACTACATGACATTCGTAACTATGGCTAAAGACTGCTCGAGTGGGATGGTTAAAAGGAACACGGAGTGAAACTCCTTTCGAGAATCTGTTGTCATATTTTACCCGCTTTCCGACAAGTCACAAACGTATTTCAACTGTAGTCTTCTGAAAATTAGTTAGGTTTATGAAGTGGGGGGAATGCACTTACTTACACATAGCTAGAGCTCCTGTACACTTTCTAACTTACAGAGTGAAAGTGGAATGTAGTAAGTGTAAGTATAACTGTGTAAGAGTGCGACAAGAGCGAAAAAGACAGGCTAGGCCAGGACATGACCAACCAAACACAACCATAACCAAACCATAGTACATAATAATATGGACTGCTATGTACTATTACTATTATAAAGAGAGAGGGAATGAAAAGAGTGAGAGAGAGTTGTGGTCGTGGTGAGGCATGGTTTAGTTTAGTTTGGTTAGGTTACTATGTACTACTACTACATATACTAATAGTAGACATCACATAGTACTCAACTCTCTCCGTTTGGTTTGGTTTGCTTGCTGTTCTGTTCCTCCTCGTCCTCGTCTCACTGAAGATGGGTAAAAAAATGGAGTCGCGAAGAGCAATGAATATCAATCTTGATATTCTTTTGAAAGTCGCGACTCGCCGCATGGAATTTTAAGAGCAGTGGCTCCGCTTCATCTAATACGGTCGAAAAGTTTCCTAGCGAGGAGTTTTGAATATTAATGACCTCCCTTTGCTGACTTTTGCCTTCCCTTTGGCTACGTCTATCTCCTTTAGTTCCTTTGCTGTGCCCTTCTATCTATTCAACATCACCAGTAGCAGCCAAACCAACAGAACACTGAACTGAACTGGTGAGCTGACTGACTGAGTTGAGTTTAGCTCAACTCAACTCAACTGAATTCAGTTGACTATCACTACTATGTAGTAGGCTAGACAGTAGACACGTTACATTACGTTAGCTGTGTTAGTAATAGGAAGTACATATTTAGCATGAAAGACCTTAGAATAAAGGGCATAGGTAGTAAATACAGGGTCAAGCCGAAGTAGGAAAATATTAGAAACTTTCTCTTTCCCAAATAAATGAATTAATGTGCTTTCTTTTAATCTAATTTGCTTTCTTTACTTTTATTAATTAAGTATAAATTATTAATTGGCAAAAAAAGTGTAAGGATATTTAAAGGAATGTAATAGCCCTGACAATGTTACAAGAAGATTGTAGTTTTATGTTGAAAGATAATGTTGATTAGTAATTGCGTAAGTCAACACAATTACACTTAATTAATTTAACAAAAGGTTTTAAGAAATCTTAAGCTTTCTCCTAACAAGATTTCTGTGTCGCCCTGTAGATAGATAGACCTTATACCAGGCTACGCTAGATGCAATGAAAGCATGTTACTCTTACTCTATTATAAATAAAACTGTTATAAATATAACTACTGCAGATCTATCTATAGAAATTATATGATTATGGTATAAACTATGCACTTGCTACTAACGTAACGTAACGTAACATAACATTTCATAACATAGTCAAGTGAAGCAAATGTAGCAGACCAAGAGCAGACTATCTTACTTATTCTTACATCTCCACTCACTTACCTCTAAAAATAACGTAGGTACACATTAGACTCGACCTACTATTACTATCTCTTATCCCTCAGCAAAAGTGTGAGTCTTTTCTTTCTTCTTCCAACTCCAACTTACATACATACACTATGCTAAAGATAGAAGCTAGCAACATGAATGGCAGAACTCTATTCTAACTGTAACTTCAGCATCTCACGCCTTCGCCGGGCCTATAGCACTGCCAGACTATACACTTTCACCAACTCAATTCAATCCTGCCAACTTAACTTAAGAATAAGGAGACTCACTTCCTAGTTCATCGTTCATTCAAAAACCTATCTGCTGCAATATTATATCTACCACCGTGATAGATACTTTATTTTAGTTCATATACGCAATTTCTATATTACTATTATTATGGTTAGCCAGATTGCGTATCATAACATAACTACAAACGAGTTCGTTGTAGTCAGCTACTTTAGTCAGCTCCAATCGAGTTGCATTTTACATTCCAATAGATAAAATTACTCACTTGATTTAATTATAGGCAAAAAAATGGCATTACTACTATTTTTGCCAATGTTTTTTATTTGCATGATACAAAAATTAGATTTGCAGAGATACTTTTAAATACTAGAACTGTAAAACGTTTCTTCTAATATTTTACATGGATTAATTTATGTTGAGATCATGTTGAGATTTAATAGGATGCATCTTGTGTGTATTCTAAGATAAACATCATTTATTAGACCTAGTGTACATATTTATAATTTCGTTAAGGAAGAATAGCTATCCTCTAAATTAATTCATCGTAGCAATTTTGGTTATAATTATGATATTATTAGGTAGCTAACCTAGTTATAATAATACAATGCAATCTAAAACGTTCTGTGTTCCAAAGGAAGGGAGTATTAATAATAAAGAAGTCTATTTTGGAAAGGAATAGGCTTTCCTCGAGGTTTTACTTACTTACTTCCTTCATCCTTCAAGGTAGAAAATATGTAGTAGCTATAGATAGAATCCGTAAGAAATAGAACACTGTACCCCTTTCACCTCTATTCCTCTTTGAAAGGTTTATCCTGCCTTGAACATTGAACAACTAGTGCATAGAGTAGTAAGGAAAGGAAAAGAGTGTCTGCGTTTTGAGTGCACGTTCAACGTTCAGCATTCAACGTTCTGACTTTCGGCCAAGCTTGGAAAAGAGAAAGAGCGGATAGAAAGTGAAAGTTGTGCATGAAAGAAGAATGAGTGCTTTCTCTTGGCACTCCGTCCGCT
Organism: Tomocerus mixtus; assembly: GCA_034694165.1. Lineage (NCBI taxonomy): Eukaryota > Metazoa > Arthropoda > Collembola > Entomobryomorpha > Tomoceridae > Tomocerus > Tomocerus mixtus. Next base: position 3,863 of record JAQFYC010002489.1, read on the forward strand.
TTAGTTTTGTAGATGGAATGGAATCGTGAAGTGTAGTGGGTTAACTATTGTACATATAGTACGTAGGATATGCATAGTGAGGAAGTTAAACTGTTACGTTGCAGTAGTGGTTTGGGTTGGTTGGTGTGGAGTAGTAGTAACAACATTCGCTCTACGTCTACATACCTATATACACGTATATTCAGAACTATTTGGCAAAACACGACATTTTACTATATTTCACTAGGTATTTTTGGTATGTCGGTAGGTTTAGGTTTCTGACTCACTGAGAAGAGACTACATTAAGAGTGAACTTATGTATGACGTGGCTTGGTTTGGCTCGGTTTCGAATACCTACATAATATACTACAGTCGAAAGATAGACAGATACAGTAGTAAGTAAGTATAATAATATTAAATGTATGTATACCTACAGTCTACAGTGAGCATTGAACAAAAGGAAGAAAGAAAATAGAAAAAGTATGAATAGTGTAGTAGAAAGAGAGAACATTGGATTGCACACGAGAGAACACATTATCGCCTGTTCGCCAAGTAAAACCAAGGAAAATAAAATGAGTCTGAGGAAAAATATTGTTTTGAGAACAAGTTTTTTAGGAAAAGTAATAGTGAAATAAGGGAGAAGAGATGCATGCAGATGCCATTCTGCATTTTACATGCGATAGCATAACATATGATCTCTTCTGGCTGGGTTTGGTTTGGTTTGGCTTGGACGGCTAGACAAGGCAAAGAAACTCCAGCTCCAGTTCTTGTCCGCATACCATCACATAACATAACATGCAGAACAGGAACAGAGCACGGCTAAGTAAGCTTAGCTTAACATACTTTGTATGTATTTCTATACGACAAGGAAAGGCAAGGGAATCCTCTCATTGTCACTTGAGTGCCGCACTATAAAAATGCGTCGTAAAACAACCTTCACTATTTCATAACGTGTCACACGTCACTTCTTAACTGAAACTATTTCGGACAAATTCTCATATCCTCCGCCGACACAAAATAAACAAATAACTAACCTAAGTAAGACGAACAAGGCAGACCACGCCAGATTCCCAATGCAGTCATCAGAGAAATAACATACGCTTTTGCATATTTATACTTTATACAGAATGCATATATCCATCCTTCCAAATATTAAGTAACACATGTGTCTAAATCATCATTTTTCTGGCAAAGATAAATGCATACAAATCGTGTCTGTATATATATGTTCTACTTATTATGCATTTTGTACAGAATAACATTTTTCTTCGTACAGGGTACGTAATATATTAATTTTTTCTATATATTGTATAGTATTCCTATAAAAATAAAAGTTCCTACCTTACTTGCGTTATACTTTTGGTGTATAGCCATGTATTCTATACTTAGATATTCTCATTATGCAGTGTTCTCACTGTCACTGTCACTTTTGACTAGACGGTTAAGTTTATTAAACAAAAAGGGAAAGTGAAGCCAAACCGCTCTATACATAAATATGTACTGCGCATAGGTATAGTTCGATATACACTAAGGCACATAATTAACGCACCATAAGGAAAACAATGCATGCATAAAATTTCTCACACTTTCTCCCTGTCATCAAATATTGTTTTCCATGATTTAATTTACATTTTTCTGAAGAAGTTGATTCTAGAAGTTAGTTAACGTTAAAGTTGAAGTAGGACATCTTATAACAGTGATTGTAAGACAATTATTAATTTCAAGCAAGTTAAAATACTGAATTGAGAAAATAGGAGAAAGCTTTGCCACTGTTTTCCCTATGGTAAGCCAATTGTGAGATGTACTGTAGTATAGTTGCATGTACGAAAGAAACGTGCAGGCAAAGCTGACTGACTTAGTAAGTAAGCATAAAGGTTTTCTTATTTTCAGTTTAGATCAGTGAGTTTCAGTTTAGCTTGCTTCGGTCCGAATTGGCTTTTTGGTTTCTGCAAGTCACTTGGAAAGTCGCCAAGGACTCAATGGCAAAGGGGACATGAGAAATATACTGATAGATACATAGAACACAGATATTTACAATATGATAGTAAGTACGTTTCGTAATTTAACCCAACGTAACATAACATAACGTAAAGGAAGGTATGGCTACAGATTTTATGTATTGCGGTATGATATGGGCGGAGAAAGGAGTTTAGTTTAGTTCAGATCAACTGGCCTGGCTCTTTCCTTACTCCTTATTGCTTCCTTGAGATAGCATAGTGCATTACTTGCACAGAGATACATTCTTAGTTTAGTTTAGTTTAGTAGGTATCTAAATTATGTAGTATGTATCCCAAGATTTAAATCTCACAAGGAGATTTTTATTACTCTAGACTCTTGTCTTATGTATAAAAGAAATTTCTTTAGGCTTCTATTTTATGTTTTTGAACTGTGTAACACTTTCACCATCTTTCTCTCCCGGGGTAGGATCCGTCTATTTCATTTGAATTTCTTTAGTGTTAGAAAAGCAAAGGGATTTTAAAAGTGGATTTATTTTCTTGATGATGTGTCTCCTTTACAGATATCTTGATTAAGCCCCGAACCGAGGCCATGTCAGGGACAAAGAAAATATTTAATACAATTTTTGTTGATTCGAATTCAAACTCAAAGTCAAACTTTCATAAAAAAGCAGAGAAAATAAAACTACTTAAACTAAATCAACAGAGAAAATAAGAAAGGAAACAAACACTATAGAATACAACAAAATACAAAGGCAACCAAAGGCAAGGCCAGACCATGGTGAAGAAATAATTCCAATATATAAATACCTAAGAAAATAAAATACAAAACGAGGGGATCCGATATTTCGGTTTAACTCGGCTTTAGTCCCTATCCCTTTATTGTATCTGTAGTTCTACTCCCACATATACATATTGTATTGTGCTAGGCTTTTCCTCAGTATTGTAGTTGGCTTGTGATTAGTGTATCGAACTACAATAAACTGAACTCACAACAATGAAATGTTTGGGTTCACTTCTGCCTACATACATAACTTAAATAAGAAAAGCCCCAAGGATAGAGTCAACTATAAAGGGTACCTATACAATATATCTAGTTAAACCCCGTCAAATCATAGTCGCAGTCAGTGTAAGTTAGACCAAGCCAACACCAAGCCTTCCAAGAATAGAAATGTATTACACCAAAGGAAAATAGTAAAGTAACAGAGTAGTATGAAAGCAAGTTTGGAGAAAGGAATACTATGAATAATAGCTTACAAGGCTTAGGAAGGGTATAATAGCGTGTATCTAATAGTTGTAACGTTGTAAGCCGAAATACAGAGAAGGGAATATTCTAGTCCAGAAGGGACAAGCCTGGACAGAGTATCAGTAGTACATACTAGTACACTAGTGCTAGTGGTTTGGCTACAAAGATTCAACGTTACAAGACAGGAAGGTTTGTAATAAAAGATGTGAATGCTGATTTCAGTAACTGTTCCATTCAGCGGTGAAGGTTTGAAATGATATCAGCATTGAATGGCATGGCCTGGATTGGAATGGAAAGATATGCCTGACTCGTATGGCCTGGTCTGGTCAGTCATGGTTTTGGGGATAAGACACCCAGTTGGACATCAGCCCTGAATTGTATTGCTAGCTCTGCTGGACTGAACTGGACGGAATATTTGTACTGTACATAAATAGGATGATGGGGAAGCTATACGGAGGGAAAGGAAATATTATTAGGGACTGGACTGGACTGCATTATTTATTTATATTTCCAGTCTAAATATAAATATAGATTTGGAAAGGGTGTTAGACACAAAGAGTAAAAGTATATCGCTGTATGTATAGGTACATACATGTATGTACAGCGACTTCTGATCTCTAGGAAAACTATATTATAAAGGAATAAAATAAAAAGTATAAGATAGATGTGGCATGTTGTGTGCAAGGCAAAGTTACTACTATATGTACTGATATGTTATGTAATATAAATAAATATATTTATATGCATAGAATAGTTTGGGTTAGAGTGGACTGTGTATGTCGGTTGACTTGGCCTGGTTTGGTTTGACGATGTTACGATGTTACGTAATGGAGGATTGTAGATCCATGGGTATCAAAGGCGATATGATTGAGAGAAAGTTAATTTTCCAAGCCTCAAGAGATGGGCATGATGAAAGGGAGAGAAGGGATTCGTCTTTCATGCCTTATTGGATTTTTCCAAAGAGTGTCTCACTACTCTCACTCTGTCTGACTCCGAGAAGAGTCTCTCTTTCCTCTTCTTTGCTTTCCTTTGGCCATTCTGCAAGGTGATACCGTAGCAGTAGGAGCAATAAGTATTTCTACCGATATCTCTATACTAAACTAATAATACTATTATTATATACTACAAATAGTAGATCCTATAAATATACTTACAGTGAAAGGACAATAGAAAATAATGCAGGAATCTCTATCAAGAATACATATAGTATAGCCCTACTTACCTTTTACTACTGCTTACAACTAAATACATACAGTAGTAGCTAGTAGCTACTAACGTAGCACATACAATAATAGTTAACTGACATACCGTGATGTGAGTAGGTATAACATAGTTATTAAGCTTAGGGTTAGCTACCTAATATTACCTATCGAATCTTCACGTAGGTCTTTCTAACACTAGACTGCTATCTGTAGAAATACATAAGTATGAGCGTGTAGATACAGATATTATATAATATTCGAGAGAAAGTATTATTACATAGCTATTATTATATTATTATAGGAGACTCACACACTTGGGTTCACTCACTCACAGTCACAAATCCTGTCTCCTCGAGTCGAGTCAAGTCTTTTGATACTTTCTCAGCATGTGACTTGTGAAATTTTGACGAGCTTGAATTATATTTGCCCTTTGTGTGTGTGTCTCGTGAATTATTCACTCAGTTTGTCAGTCTCGCCTCGGATCTCTACTCTTTCTTTCCTATCAGATCACTCACTCTCTTACTCACTTAGTTATTTTTCTCTTTTATTTCTACCGGCTAGTTGCATTGCATCTTTTGTATTATAAGGATCTCCCCTTTCATCTATTTTTTATATCTATTTCCTCGTAGCATATAATAATGATATGCTACTTATATTTCTATTATGGTGCTGCTAATTTCAGTGTGATATGATTCTATCAGATTCTAAATTACCATAAAGAGAATATTTTTTTAGATATTCTCTTTATGATACCATGATAGTGAAAATGCGTCTTTGTATTTAGCAGCTACAATAGCTAGCCTAAAGGCTGAATACTTTATTACAATCACATACGCACACATATAGACACACATAAAGAGAGGTTCCATTGTTCGTTTTGTTTTGTTTGGCCCACCCGGCGGCTTTCCATTTGTCTAACTATTTACTTTTAAACACGTGAAAGCAATAATGGGCAATTTTCACTAGAAATAAGTACAATACAGAACCTACCTACTACCTACACACTATAATAATCTGTGAGGATGTAATATAACTATAACTTACAATTATGTAGGTTTCTGCGCCATTTTTTGCGAAAGGGAAGGATTCCAAGCTTATGTACGTAGTATTTCCGCCTGAAATTCTTAAGGGAGAATTGCATTTATTTACTTTAGAGTTTTTCAGCCCAATAATAGAAAGGCTCTTGCCTGGCCTGGCTTGGCATCTCTAGAATGTGAAAATGCCTTTTATTATTATTACAACAAAGGTCCCATGTCTTACTGTAGTGCAGAGGACTCAACTCACTACACAACAGAAAAGCGAAAAGTGGCTCAGATTTTATCAGTAAGTATATGATATTATTATATGACTACCTATGGCCATGGCATTTCTTTGGTAGTACAGAAGCAGTAGTAGTAGCTCCTTTGGCTGTAGCTTTTACTACATAAACGAAAGTAATATCAGAAAGAAAGTTCACCTTCACCACATGACCATCCGAAAATAAACTCATCTCTTTTCATCTCAGCTTTCTCTTTCCTTTCCCTTCGGCATTGCACAGTGTAAGAGACACGACACGAAGATGGACCCAGAAAGCACGGATCCATTCTATATTACATTACATTACATTCCAGTCCAGAAAAAGAGCAAAGCAGCCACACCATCCAACCAACAATGTTTTACCTTTACTCAACGCAATAATGGAAAATATACAAACGAACATCCACACGGCAGCTTAACTCAAGCATACTAGACACCTCTTTATATAAATAGATGTGGAGAATGCGTACGCTCTACGTGGGTGTACTGTATTATTAGCGTCTCTAGGTAAGCACATCTAAATACTTGAGTAACGTAACTCTATCTATGTGTAATATCTCATTGTAAACGTAAGAATCTCTACATATCTTAGAATTATCAGCTCTATAATAACGTTATCTCTACCTACCTATGTACGCAGGTACCGTAAATTCTCCTTTAACTCCAGCGGGGAGTAATTTAAAATTTCATCTAATGTTCTGAGTTGCTAAAAGATATTTATTTCGAAAAATTATGAGGATTATTCGGGCTTTCGACTAGGTATCCAGGTAATTACGAAAATTAAATGCTAAAAAATTAATCTTGTCACATTTGTCTGGAGAATTGTATTCGTCTGACTCCCAGGAGTTAATTGAGAAAATACGATACGGTAGTTAGCTTCATACAATGGCAATAATATACCATATGCACACAGAATAAGTACATAATATTCGTAAAGACATATAGTTGAATTGAATGTAATGTAATGTGTATGGCTCTGGTCTGGTTTGGCCGAGGCGGGAAGAGTGAAGCCCAGTTATAGGATTCAGTTCAGAGAAAGGAAAAAGAGCGGAAAAGGGAAACTGCATAAATTGCTAGGGAACAATCCTATATTTCAGCACCTTATTCATTCAGTGATACATGCAATATATCCTTCCCTTCCCCTCTTTTCACTCTAATATCCCATTTCTTAGCACTTTCACTCCCATCCTTCCTTCTCTTATCGGTCCTTTCTACTTACGTCCTCCTACCACATCTACATACTGTACTGACTACTGACTGTACTCAAATGTAAAATCTACATCCTCACGTTCCCTTCCTTTGCTGCATGAATATAATGTGTATGTATATAGTAGTATGTACTACATCCGTTTATATAAATACTACCTATTGTACAGCTACATCACATTATGATGATGATAATATACTTTGTGTGCGAAAGTAGGTATACAGGAACAGAGCAGCCAGTAGATTTTGCGTACACGTGCTATATAAGTATGTATCTGTATGTACTTAGTATGTGGTCTTGTCTGTGTCTTGCTTTCCCTACAGTAAATATTCTGCGTATGTATGCATTTCAGTTCACGCCAGATTCATCTTCTTACATTAGTGTCTATTCTGTCCTGTGTGTGCTCCATCCTGTTATACATAGTGGTCTGGTTTGGTTTGCTTTGGCTGTGTGAAGATGATAGGGCGAAATAGAAAAGAACGGAGAAAGTAAATGGTAAAAGTAAAAGTAAAGCAAAGCACCCCTACGACTTACGACTCACGACAACCATTTATTACGCTAACTGAAGGGAACGAGCGGAAGGAAGAGGACCCAGCCAATTTCACACCGTCTAACCAATATCCATAATAAATATACATACGTATTCGTAGTAGCTACCTAAATGCCAAGCCAAGAACTATCTGTCTGTTTCTGTCCTGTAGTGTAGTGTACTAGACTGTAACTGTCGTTTCCATTTAAAGGTTAACTCACATTAACATTCTTTTTCCATATGTATTAGGAAAGGAGTACAATACAAAAGACAAGTCAAGACAGAGACACATACTAAGTATCTATAAATGAACATCTGAGTAATCCAATGGAAATATATTCGTATAGATGTAGTACAATAGTATAAGTAGAGCGTAGGAATAAGTGCCTAAGTGGAATGGAAAGAGTATGCTAGAATAATAAGAGCAAGATCTAACGAAAAGCGGACCGGCTTCGGTTCTCTTTACTGTTCTATTCTGGCTTCTTGAGTTAAATACGATCATCCTTCTATTGTTTTCCTTCATAATATATTCTGATCTCGTAGTGAGTTGCATTTGGGCTTCGCATTCCCTCGAAAATCGCAAATCTTCTTGACCCTTTTAATTTGGAAGAGAAATGAAACGAATTTTCTATTGTAAGAGACTTAAATTAGCACGGCATCTATTTGTATTTCATTTTGTTCTGTGTATTGTATTGTGCTATGTAGGATGTAGTTTGTAGTTTGCATGGTGGGCTAATAGTTTCCATGTAGTAATAGTAAAGTAGTTTATTTCGACTATTTTATGTATGTGTACGAATTTGCAAAAAGCTGCTACATTCTGTCTGTTCACTTACGTATGTATTTACAAGTAGTTTTCTGTTACTCGCTACATAGAGCTATATGTAGTGCTAAGTCTGCTGTCTCTGCTGATTGCAAATGTGAAAACAGACTGCCTGCTTAGAATGAACAAGCAGAGAAAAGAAATAATGAAATAAATGCTGGGGAAGTCATTGGATTGCTTGTGTTCTGTTGCGTTGTTGTATGTACAATGTATATTGTGATGGGATGTATCGTATCCAGTATGTACGGAATATTATAGTTTCTATGTATTTTGTAAGGGAAAGCTTATAGATACTATTACTATTTACACATACATATTCCGGGTTAGGTTCAGCTCAGTTCAAGGGAAGTCAAGTCAATGTGAAAAGGAAAGTGTAGTGTAACGTAATGTAATGTTTGGATTTGAGAGTTTAGAGCTGTTTTGTTCCAGACGATTTATTCGGAAAAATAAATAAAATGCATAGCGAGCTGTAGATTGGAAATTTTACGACTCTCCTTTGACGCCAACATTCAATCCCAATTCAGAGAGCCCCTCTTTAAGTCTAGCCCTACTATCCCATATTATTTAGCTATCTCTTTCAAAAAATAAGAGCAAATCTCTAGTTTAGGCTTTAGCAAAATGTACACACATAGTAAGTAAGTATAATCTAGCATGAAAGTCCACATAAGCCTTATTTACAAAATACCTATACTACTATATATAGGTATTTATTTTTAAACTGAACTATTTCAGATCATACGAACTACGAACCATGAATGAGCCTTTTCTTCACTGTACTTTGCACTTGTACCCTCTTCTCATCTCACTATTGTTGTCTTGTACTCTTATGTATGCTAAGATCCGTTGTAAGTCAAGTACCTACTCTACCGTGTGCTATTTATACTGATACACTGTTCTTATTTTGCACTTTACACTACTATGTTGACACCACACTTCGCTTTCTCTTATTTTGAGGTGCACTTCAAGTGTAGCACAAATTGTGCCAAAAGAATACTCTTCTAATTTCCTATCCAAACATAAAGCCAAAAACATATAAGAGCCACTTGACTTGACGCAAGGAAACAAATAAATGATTTATTTCGTAAATCCCTAAAAATCTTTTTAGTATCCTTTATCGGAGTATTTTAACAAATCCATCCTTTCTTTCTAAATAACACTGTGTGACATTTGTATAAAATTTCCGTCTATAGGGATACAGCTATGTATTCCGGGGAGTTTGAAAGAAAATAGCGTAGTGTATTTTATGGATAGCATGCAGTTATTGTTGGTTCACAGCTTTGCTGAAAATTCACAACTAATCCAATTCAAAATCCAACGCGAGCTTCATAGCACTATTCAAACACATAACCGTAGCATAACAAAGCGTGAACTCTCAAAGCAACTCAACATCTATGGTGTGTATGAATGTATGCTACTATCCTGTGTGTACGTTCCATGAGTAAATATCTATTGCTGCGTTTGCACATTAAATATGTAGCAATGTAAATACGGAACAGTAGTACACTTACTTAGTATAGTATCATACATAATGCAAAGTAAGTACTGCTTCTGCTATCTGCTACTACACAACTACGTCTCATATGCCTAAATATGTATGCAAATAATGCTACTGGGTACACATCTGACGAAAGGACGTAGATATTTACTTGCACAAAATATAGAATGAAAAAATCCCAACCTACTGCATCATCATATTTTGCACATTCAGTCAGATGTATCTCCCTTACTAAAGAATACTGTGCTTACACAATACACACTACATATACAAGTTATATTATATGGTAGTTTTGCATACTTGCATATAAATTTAGATTTTGAGAAGGAAAAGTACAATATTTTTGATATGGCCCACTTTATAGAAGAACTTTCGGATAATAGCAAATAATAAGTGGAAAGTATATCGCAACGCCGGAAAATTTCCGAAATGAGATGCTACTTTGCATAAAGCGCAGAGTCGTGTACAAAAGGATTTGAAAATCGATCCATGTTGACTCACTTGTGTAATTGCTAAGTTTTGAATAAAATGTAAATACACTCATAATAAATCCTGACTAATCCTATCTACTGGTAAACAAGGACGTGTGTTGGTGCGGGAGGCCTTAAGCTCAGCTCCTCAAACTCTCATCTCAAAGTGAACGGAACTGATCTGAATGGAAAGAGTGAGATCAGCTCTAACTTTATACATAACACTGCCTAGCACGATCACTGAATATCGAATGGATTAGGGCAAAGGCAATTCTAGAGGATGCAAATTGGATAAGACTTTCTGTCTTTATGAATCCAGGTTTCCTTCCTCCTCCTTCAATTTTATATTCTTACATAGAGTTCAGTACAATAGTATTGTTGTCACACAGCGCTACTCTTACGCTACACTACCTTCAGCAAGTAGGCAATGAACATGTATATTAATACATACTGAAATTTTATGGGAAATACATTTTAGTAGATGGATACAACAAAGGAATGTTTAGCTGGTCTGAGGCTCTTTTACGCATACACGCTTATAAGTATGTTCGTAGCTTTTTGGCTTATCTCTACCTTCTTACAGCTAATACTTTTCAACTTTTTGCCTTACTTTGCTTACAATAGTCTAGACAATAAATATTTACTTGTGCTCATAGGCTTTAGAGTCTTTGTCCCATTCCTACATGAGAATTATATTTGCTTGATTTAGCCTAACAGATTTAACTTTTCGAGTTTGCGTTTCAAACTGAATTCTATATGCATAGATGATGCTATGTAGAATATGTGTGTAAAGCGCTTTCGGCGACTTATGTTAAATACGCATCGAATGCTTCAGTTCCTTTCCTTACTTCAGTCTCATTCATTCTGCCTCTCTCCAGTGTTACAGTACAATTTCCCCTCCAGAACAAACTGAACTACTCAGTGTGCTGCTGTTTTTATTTACAATAGTTATATAATCTGCAATCTAGCCCAAACATAACCCAAAATAGTAAACAATGGTTTGCATATTAAAATGTAATGTAATTTAGTTTACAACATAAGGTTATGGTATGCTGCCCTTGAAATGATTGCGACATAAACAGTGGTCTGTAGATAGTATCATGAAGAAGTGTATAAAAAATATTTTTTTAATCAACAGTTCGAAATAATCCAACTACATACTGTATGTAATATTTCATAAGCTAAAACAAACTATTGGTAAAGTGTCGCCCAGACATAGAACTTTGAGTTCTAGTACCAATGCACGATAATATATTAAGGGCGTCATAAAATGGTACAATAATTGAACATATTTAGTAAATTCAGTTGACCATATTTCCAGTTTTAGTTGAATATACTGAAGGTATGGTATGATGTATATTGTACTGCAGCTAAACTGCCCGATATTCATGGATTCGTGATGGAACACAGAAAAAACACATTGCCTTTGTCGCCAATGATTATTATAGACAAAACAGCCAAAATAGTTGATATATTAAATATGATTCGAAAAGAGTTAAATGCGGAAGCGAACTAACTTAATTACGTATTCGTAGTTCAAGCTACAATTAATTTCAAGCTACAATTTTATTCTCGATCAAAAATAAACAAAATTTACTATTTGTAAATTATTAATTTGCGTTACTCAAAGTGATGAATTATATAGCAAGATTTTGTATTAGCTAATCTACTCATTACTGCGCAATGTACTATTCATCAGGATGAGGTAGTCAGTGACATCCTGCTGTTATATTGGCTTAAAATATTTAATGTTGAAAGGCCCATTAACAGAATGAGTGATGAATTAAAGTCAATAATTTATTTACATTTGAGTCAAGTATACTACTCAATATAAAGTTGAGTTTTGCTTAACATGTACATTCCGATGGGAATACTTACTTATCATTAGAGTATTGTTGACGAAGAATGATGTTGGTGATGATGATGACTTTGAATACTATATTATTATCATAGCTACGGTCATTAATATTGCTGGATTGACTGAGAAATAAAGAATATAATATGTATCACACAAATACTTATACTATATACTCACACTATATGTTCTATGTATTCATAGAACGATATCTCTATTCCCTATACTTCACAATACACTTACATGATTCATGCAAAATTGTTTTACTCTATAGTAGACCTATTTTCTGAAGTCTGTAAGTTCATCACTATATACACAATACATGAGTACTCGGAATACAGTTTGTGATAATGAAAACTCATGGAAAGTATAAACTTGCTATGCCGAGATGGAATAGATAACTATTAAGCAGAATGAATTTATATTATAATAACGAGTTGGATGTGTTTACTGAGCATGATAAATGAAGTTGACGGGAGTGACATAGTTAAGTACCTACTTCCAGACTCCAGAATACAAATACACATTTACACACACCTCTAGTAGAAGTGAGAAGTAAAAGATGTATGCTGTAATAAAATTATACTAAAGTAAGAACTCTGGAAGGCCAAGGAACGGAATAGCACAATGGCACGTCGAAGTCGAAGAGTCGAGAGTAAATAGTATTAATATGAATTTGAATAGGAAGGAAAATGAATGAATGTCATAGAATTCATGTTGAATTAAAAGTTGAATAATAATGACATAGACATAGAATTCTGGAGAAGACTGATCGAAAGAGGACGTGAATTATAATGGAGACGGTGAGTTTGAGATTGAGTGAGATAGAGGAAAGGGACTTACTTATTCTGGAAAGTTTAAAAGCATCAGCTGTATTAATGACATCGACAAAGGCCTGGAGCTCAAAGCTTTTCTCTGCCGTGCTTGTGTGACGGTTCCGGAGCATCAGAGCGTACTTAAATGCTGACTGCACTTGAGTAGTCCCTTGTTCAAAAATTGCACCTGGAATAAAATAATTAAAAAGGAATTAAACGCCCGTACAGTACATTATGATGTAATTTATGTAGTGTGAAAGCTGTAGGTAGCCTAATGAATACCACTATACATAAATGTTCAGTATTCACTTAAACAAAAGCAAACTAAACTTTGAATTATTTAAGTTGTTATTTATGTATAAGTATTTTGAATATTATCTTTGTATACATTGTATCCACGAAGTAAATGAGAATGAAGGGACAGAAAAACAAAAGTTATGGATGGATGAGGTTGGTTAAACAGGAATTGAGACAACGAGCAAAAAGCACAGCTACTACAAACTACAACTACATATTTTATATTTGTAAAAAGCAAGTTTAATATCAACTACGAAGCTGAGTAGAGTACATAATACATAGAATGTGATTCAACATTCAAAAGGAAGCCAAGTGAAAATACGTCATAAAATTATAACACAGACATCTACGTCGGGCTTTCACTTTCACCACTTTCTCCTGGCAACTTTTCCAACCAGGACAGAGTCCAGGCCAGAAAAGTCTATATAATGCCCATTAGTTCTACATCTTTAGGGGTTCTCGGTGCTTCTCTCTATAAATAATATGTTATTTGCAATTCTCTACCCACATTATAATATGAACCTATTGTAGACCGAGAAATAATATTATACATATAGTTTCTCCTAACTCAACTCCAGTATTTCAGATACTATGGAGTTCAACTACCACTTCCAGCACAAAAGAGAAGACAAGAGCAATCCAAATATCCAAACCACTCATAATATTGTATAGATACTTCATTTTGAATGTAAACGACTGTTTTGAATTTGAATATTCACATCATTATGGTAGGATGTGAGTAATGAGATATAAAATCGTACGGAAGAAATAAATACACTGAGAAATTAATGGGAAATCTGACTCCTTGTTGTATACTAACGTAGTTTAGTACCAAGAATCTTTTCCTAGTACCTATAGAACCTAGAGACGAGAATCTAAACTAAAACTCTACCCGAAAACCCTGTAGGTAGGGGTTTCGGTAAGGGTTAGGTAGCACTTTCTTGTCAACATAGTTGGGCTAAACCTATAACAGCATATTTAAAGGCTTAAGAATGGGAGAAAATAAATTTTCTGTTTGAATGCTAATTTCTAGTATTTTTGTGTGCTGATGTACACCATTACCAATTTTTTGAGTTTCAAAATAATTAATCATCTACTATAATATTAGGTGCTGAGGGGACATGGACCGCTTTGTTTCAAAATGCATGGATTTGGGTTGTATTGTTATATATAATGGGGCCTAAAAATGAATGGGGATGCAAAATGGAACATATATTTGGTTTTAGGTTGGGTTACAAAACCCACCCCATTTCATCTCTACTACCTAGAAATCGTGAAAGTAAAATCCTGAGTGTGTGACTGTGAATAAATGGTATATTTTGAAGAGAACAAATGACAGAGGAAAAGGAGAATTTCAAAAAGTCAAGTCAAGACAACTAAACTACATACACCACACACATTCACAACCCAACTGGCTCTTCTCGGTATTTTCTTCCAGTAGTGCTATTACTATGTATTCTGTTATGCTGAATACATACTCCTCGATGTATTCTAAGAAAAACAAGAGTAAAAAGTAAAAGCCACGCTGAAAATGTCTTTTTGCCGTTGAGTCGTTGAGTAGGACAATTTTCCATTTATACTGTTGTTATGTTGTGTATTTGAGTTTCTCTAGTCACTGAATAATAGCTGTTGGATTGCAGACAGGGACGGGGAAAGGAAGCCAAGCTGAACAAATCACAAATGCGGCAAAAAATTGACAAAATGTTCGGAAATGGGCGCCATTTTTAAAATGTACAACTTTCTTCTTTCCTTTTCTATATCATGATTTTCTGAGTCTGTTTACTTTACAGTTCTTACGAATTTATTGCAATGCAATGTAGGTACACGAAAATGCGTGTATTGTGTATTGCAGTGAATTTGTCCCATTTTCCATCGGTTTGCCTTCGCTGTCAACTCAACAAAACAAAACATAACGACTTGAGCTTAGCTTGCCATTCCAGATTCCAGATCCAGAACAAGATCCACCATCCAGCCGTCGCTACATTGCAATTGCATTGGTTTGATATGTTACGTATGAAAAGTATTTACTCCTAGTAGCGTTCTATTTATTTGGATTGTGTTCTACAGAGAGGTTTACATACTGTCGACCATTGAACTTTCACCTTTGAATACTTTCTTCATGTGAAACTGTAGCACAATTGATGTGCAAAGATTTTTCTAATTATGGCGTAGGCAATTTTCCATTGCTAATATAAGTTTTCAAAATATCATGGAAGAAAGAATTGGAATTATTAAATAAGTTGGGCGGGCTTCGTAAAACTAGAATTAATTGCAAATGTAAAAAAAATCTAGAGTGAGCTTTTTTTCCAATTTTTACAGCATAAGAACCAAAAAAGTATATTATGCTTTTTTGACAATATCTACACTCTCTTACATTTAGGGGAAAGTAGGAGAAAACGTATGCAATTTCTCAATGTGTTTTTGAAATGTATTTATCTTTGCAGAAAGTGTGTAATGGTCGGCTATATTTGAATCTCCCTGTACATCAGCATTGTATGTTCATAGTTAGTAAGAATGTGTGAGAGTGAGTCGATTTGATTCGAGAATCCTCACTCTCTATTGTACTTTTGTGCATTGGGTCCTCTACTAGACAAATGTGTATGTGTACACTTAGAAAACTAGATCTTGGCTTGGCATCAGAGATCAGGAAATGTATGCGGTGCAACTTGTACATATGTGTACATAAGCAGAAAATTCTCTTGAATGTGGTACCTATGCCCTACTACTATGTTTTTCTATAAAAGACAAAGTGTATCTTACTTTCCTACTGTGTATACAGAATGTACGTATGTCTATGTTCACCGATATGTATTACAATGTATGTGGTAGAAAGTAGGAAAAAAGATTCCAGGAGAAAAAGCTATCCTCACATCCGTCCATACGCGAACTGTTCATTTCATCCCATTTGATTGTATGCTAGACTAGATTTTATATTACACTTTGGAAATGGGCCTACATTGCATGCATGCATTGTGTAGTAATATATACCGCCTATACATTATAGATGATATTTGTACATAAGAAACTGGAAAGGAACTAAAGTAGAATAAACTCTTTATGAAGGAACGACATTTACACAAGGAGCAACATACATATTTCCTTACAATGCAAAAATTCAAGTTACAATTTACAAGTTTCCTCATCTTTTTTTCTTCTCTGACCAAAACGACACATCCGACTCGTTCTCCTTTCACTTTAGCAACTTTGATTTATGGGTGGAGGTTATACCACAATAAAAATATATAATGAGATGTTTATAAGCTAGTAAAGATCTAATTCGTCTCATGTTTATAATTCTCAAGATTTTGCGGTTGGCTTGAGGTATCTCTTCTCCATCTTTCATTTCAATCCACTGCACTCTAGATTAATATGGTTATTATGAGTTTTTGTCTGTTCTGACTCTGACTGAACAAAACAGATAAGGATAACACTACATAACGTATGCTATATGTATGTGTATGGGAATGACTAAAATAAAATAAAGGGCCAAAGATATTTCTATTGGAATGAGATGAGTTGCTTTGCGTGAGTTTTCTTATGCTAACCATAGCACAATTGTTTCCTATACACTTTTGCCATTTACGTCTTTTCACTCCTGATATAAATAAGTCCTGTGTATTAGTCTTATAGTCTTGCTTACGATACAGAATTTTCGAGATGGGTTAGTGTACTGTACTATCCATTGAAAGGCTAGACGACTTTAGACTTTAGTTTCGTTTCGTTACGTTAGGTTAGCAATAAGCCAAATCCGAGAAGTGGAAAGAGAGAGAGAGAAAGAGACTATAATAAGAATATTCTATGTTTAGCTGAGAGAGAAATAGAAAAGACAGGAGTTTTTTAAGGGCTTCCCTCGCTCCCTCGCCTAAAAACAGAACATAACAGTCAGAGATGACAGCCAAGCATAACGGAAGCCAACATTACGGAGCATAACGTAAAGTAAGAGACTTAAAGATACACACATCCCCATTCAAATGCACATGCATATACATGAACATGAACAAAAGTACTATACAGAAATGGAAGATTCTCAACGCTGAATGTATATCTACGTCTGTCTATGTGCGATTGCATGGAAATACTAAAAAGAAGGGAACCATACGGACTGACTTGGTCTAAGCTACTCTGAATTTGGAGATGAGGAAAAACTTAAATTTAGGGATGGGATCTGACTCCATACGGAAATCCAACTTGTCTATATATTAGGATTAGCCATTTTCCACTAGGCAAGCACAGCACCCACTTGCATTGCATCCGAACTCCTGGCTTGTCTTTTTCTATACATCTATTGCATAGAGACGAGCCAAAGCCAGAAGCAGAGAACATTCAAACATACTTACTACAGAACATAACATAACATACAAGCCGGAGGTACACTACTAAACCAAAAGCAAAGTAAAGCAAAGCAACCAATCCGAAAATACTACACAGAGAAAGCGCTTTCTCCAACTATTTCTCTATTTATTTCCATGTGTCCTTTTTCTAGTGTGCTATATTGCTATTGCTATTGTACTTACATAAGTACTATAAGTAAGTATTATACACTACACTACACATTCTCTATCCTATCATATCGCAAAAGAGAATTCCTCTTTCCATTATCTATTCTGTTCTTCTATACTTATTCTCCAGTTTTGATTATGGCACGCATTTCCTTTTCTCGCTCCGCTCTCTACAGTAGGCTGCACTGTTCTGGTTTGGACCAAAACTATTTCAAATTCTCCATTTCTGTAATTCCATGGCTATCCAATCCCACGGGTAGTTCATCATCAGACTAATGCTCCAAATCCCATTTATCTCAAACGACACGACTTTTTTACATATTTTCTATTCAACTTACACAAGGCTGTTATGATACTGTATAAGTATGGAGTGATTCTACTTAGGTATGTGTATATTATATTACACTGTACTGTACTGTATTTATATGTGGTGATTACCGGCTGAAAAGAAATGATAGTCTACTCCTACTGTACTTTATTTTACTAATGTAACTAACATAACGTAACATGGTAACGTAAGCTCCTCGTTACGATATCAAACCAAACCACAGTACAGTACAGCATAGTAAAGTATGCGCGGAAAACACATTATTATATAACTAAACCAACAATAAGTACTTTAGGATACTCTGTCTTCCTTATGTGATGCAAAATTTAATATAAACTGCTTTAGAGAATTGCACTACCATTACGTACCTCTACTCTACTTAAATTTATTTTACTATACTTATATAGGACTTTCACTTACAGTTTGTATCTTTAGATACAGCTACGTACGTACATAATATTATTCAGACACGCTACTAAAAATGCCGAATCTGTAGCACATCAATTTCTGCACAATAAAAGAAAAGAAATATTATATTCATTTTGTATCTGTATATATCAAGAAGTATATGATGCTGTAATAATATGAATTTATATAGATCATAGTTGAGTTTAGAAGACAAGACAAGACACTGATTGCAGTAAAGTGAGTTGAGTTTGAGTTGAGCTGACTCATCGTAAGTGAAATGCACACTTCCAACAGGCAGAAGTAGATAACTTTCACTGAACCTGAAATATCATACATGGAAATTGAAGATGTAAGTAATGTAACTACAGTAATATAGTCCGGGGAAGGAGAAAGCAAGTATCTAATAACTACTGATACAGAATATTACATCATTCATTTTTCAAAGTAGATCATGCTGTTATAATAGCTGGTACTAGTACACTAGCACTCTGAGGAGCAGTAGAGGAACGTGGGGCATGGAACACAGAAGCATCTCGGAAAATAAGGCGAAAGTCTAGAAATGAAAATATAGAATAGACAATTTAAAAAGAAGGAAGGCTGATGGGAAAAGTAGTGAGGCTTGGAATGGAATTCGCCAGATTTATAATAAGTATGATAGAATGTAATGTAAGAAGAAATATAGTGGAGACAGCTCAAAGTAGTTTATAGTCTATATGAAAAGGCGCTCCTTTTTCCTTTCTAGATTCTCTTCATAATATTTTAGTGAGTAAACTACCAACATACATTCTACTATCTACTAACAACTATGTATGATCCCTGTCCCTACTGCTCCACATATGTGCATTAGAACTAGACTACATCGGGAACGGAGAAAATAGCCAGGAATGCATACAGAATGTGATCAGAGGTCGAAATTGGGATACCAGTGGGATCCTTACTATCCTCAGTATGTATACGTACGAAATATATACTCCACATAAACACAACAACGGCACACATCATACAAACACGATATAAAACAGTATGTAGAATGGATAAAGAAACGAGCTTTGCCGTAACGTAACATAACATAACGCAAGGTTTTACATTAAACGAAGGCGAAAGTATGTAAATAGAGTAGAGCTACACTTCACTTCAGTACAATGCGAAAACACTCTGGAAGAAAAGAAAGTAGACCAAAGGATATTAGAAACCACATGAAACGAAAACAAGGCAATGCAAGGCATCCACAGAATCTGGACTTTGCTTTTGTAAGTATGTGATGTCCTGTCTCTTCTGAATCTGACTTCCATTGAATCGAGTGTTGTAAATATGTAGTACAGCGCTTGATATGAATGTGTTGTGCTATGTAGTTGCTTGATATCTGTTCTGAATGTGCATAATGTATTTACTTAAGCTACGTAGTAGGTATTTATAAAAAAGAATAGTAATACGTATAGGCATGAGTGTGTATCTAATGCTATCTAATGCTAGATTATTTAGAATAAATGTAGTGCATACGTATGTATGCATGTATGGTAAAGTTTCAGTGGAGCGAGACGTGTAAGGAAAACCGCAACCTCGTCTGACAGACCGTATGAACTCTAATATTTCATCTGAATGTATGTGAGATGGGTTGGGTTGAGGGTGCATAAAGAGATTATTTCCATATTATTTGCATCTGAAATGTCCCCGTATATTTTTCTAAGGAACCTAAACCTTCCTAAGGTATGTACCTAACAGTCTAACCTCGTAGACGCTCTATAAGTATGTATTCTTGGAAGTATACCTACTATATACCTACTAAAGCAAGATGACATTGTGCAATTCTTAGTTCCTATGTTCCTGTGTCTATTTATACTGATAGTACGTTTTATTTTGTGGACTAGGTATTTATATGTATAATATGTTGCTTGCAGCATGCACGTGTTATATGTAGTTTATATCCATGTATATAAATATAAGTCTTTTATTTCTTTCCCTCTAGAATTCTTTGCTTTGCTTTAGTTTAGTTTACTTTCTCTGTATGTACTTCAACTTCCTCTTCTCTGATAAATCGCTCCCCTCATCTCCCGTCTCCTGTGTTCTGTTCTGTTTTCTTCTCTTTATATAAGTACATACATACGTAGTTGTATAGTATGTCCTATTATTCATTGAATTGCATAGTTATGGTTTTGTGATGTTATGTTATGTTATGCTTCTCATTCACTGAGTGAGTTGAGTTGAATTGAGTTGACTACTACCACTGCCGCCAAGACCACGGCCCATGAACACCTTACTGTCAATCAAAACACTCGTAGAGTCATTTTGCTAACTTAAATCTCCTTCCTTGACTCCAACTTTCTTTCTCCCCTTTCCTTCCTTTATTTACTGTTACTGTTCCTATTTATCTCCGCTGTATATCTTTATGTGGCTCAACTTGCCCTGTTATATCTAACCCAACTTCGTTTGCTTTACTTAATATCTTACCAGACTTGACTTGACTATTTACGTCTTTAACTACTACATATTACAAGCGAATGAATAAGAATGAACCTAAGAATTTCATTCTTTAGCATTTTTTTCTTTAGTGTAATAAACTTGTTATATTATTATTTTTTAACTGTTTTACAACTTATTATAACTATAGTGTTATAGGTACATAGTTTATAGGAAGCCATGCTTATAATAGTAAGAGATAGATATTAAATATTATTGATACTTAAATATCTTTCCAGTGTTCCTATTGTTCCTAGGTAATACAAGCATATAGGCAGACATAGACATATACCTATATATCGTCCATGTGGAAATGTACTGTATAGTAATAGTCAAAAGTAATATTTCTAAATTAAGTATTACAATTCGGTTTCCTCATTTTCTGTCATTTCAGCTTTGTATTGCCCACTAAACTATTTTAAAATATGAATGCTTCTTTATATTATTGCATTTATAGTACATAGATACACAGATGCCTACATTAAGTTTTCCCCACTATTACACTGAGTATTTCATTTCACGCCTAAGAAAAGAGTTTGCAGGCGTATGGCATAGTACAGATATACGTAGTGAGTTTTTCTATCTGTAGTTTTATATTTTCCCTTCTCGTTTCGTATTTCATTATTATTAAATCCCACA
>JAQFYC010002490.1:0-25348 GCA_034694165.1 Tomocerus mixtus
ATTTCAAGTATAAGTCACTGATCAACGAATCTATTTGTTTAAGACTAGAAACTCGTCTGGTAGGCTTGTTTTTAGAGACAGCATAACATGGCAATGGCAGAGAAGACATTAGCATGCAGACTTGCAGACACGGAAGGTGATTATTATTTCACTCAATTTACCTTTCCTTTATCACTACTATACTCGCATTTGAACTACGAACTATGTACGTTCTGTTTATGTTTCTAAACCATAAGATATCAGCGAATGCGTGCTTTAATTTTCACTATATGCATAGTGTATATTTGTGAAAGTAGACAGAACTTTCTACAATGCACTACACATAGAGATACATATTATGTACATACCTAGGTAACATGTCCCTAAGACCTAAATGCAAAGGATGGTTATGTTATTATGTGAGCGTTTTGTTGGTTTGTTTGCTTGTATTAATGATGATGAAGCTCATACACGAGAAGACTCCATACTCTATTGTAGTACCTTTATTCACGTAATAATACCCATTAACGATCCTCTATTCTATTTCAAGCAAATGTACTGAGAAGTGCAGTCGAGGATAATGGTAGTTATCAGTGAATATGAAGATAAGTATCTTCTTGCGTAGTTTATTTAGAAATAAAAAAATTCACGGAAAGTAAACTGCTTAGTTGGAAAAACAAAGAAAGGAAGAATGGAAGAGACAGCATCACGAATAGGTATATCTATGAATTGTTAGCACAGGTAGAAGATTAAACGTTTTCTCTTGTCACGATCATCACAATGAATATAAAAATATTTATGTATATACATGGATATAGTACTATATATGCCACTATATAATATGTGTCAAACTAGTCAAAGTCCTGCCAAAAGAAGTGAAGAACAGAAAAAAATGGAAGTGTTTGGGAAATGTGAATGTTAGTTTTACTTATTGTTGCTTACAATACAAAATATGTATTCTGTGGATATATAGTAATATTGTAGGAGTCTGTATGAGTAAAGCGATATGTCGGAGCTGGAATGGAAAAAACTGAGTCACAATCAGGCACAAGTCAAATCGGGCCGTTGTAAACAGATACTAAATATATACTGAACAAAACGAGCCACTTCACAAGAGTATGCAATATGAAATGCAAGGCTTCAGAGAACAGTATTTTGTATTAGGAAACCTTTCACCCATTCAAGTCAATACACACACGAAGCGAAGTCAAATGACAAATCACAAATCAGGGAAAGCTTCACTTGCTTTGGTTTCGTTAGGTTTGGTTTTCATTTCAGTTGTGGTCGTGTGTAGTGAGTGTAGTCTGCTATGGCTTCCTTCAGCTTTGGCAAACTAAAGGAGTCAAATGAACCGAATTCCAACCTCTGTATCTGTAGACAGAGAAAACTTTTAACTGAAGCTAAGCGTAATAGTAAATAACTAAATATACAAGCTATTATACAAAACGAGTAGGTATTTACAAATAGGTATAAAGTAAAAGTATAAAAACTACTTTGTTGACTTCTTTATATCCATATAAGTGGTTCTAAAATACCTTTGCCAACCTAAACCTATATATGTACTATGTACTATAAGTTACGGAACTATACTATTATAAAGAGTTTATATACTTCTTGCCTTTAATAATTGCCTAATTATAGATGGAAGATAAACAGTTAGATATACGTAAGTTATAGTATTCATAAATAGTAGGAAGCTATTACTATAGTATGTATGTACATTGCAAAATCATACTTTTGCGAGATAGTCGTAAGAAAAGTAGTATTCCATGGTTCGTCTGCCTGCCTTTGCTTCATAATATTATTAGATCGCATTGCGTGTCTTTCCATCTGATTTGTTGACTTGACTTGAGTTGTGAGTTGACTATGAAAAGGGACAGCATTCATATACGATGTGATAAACTATCTATTGTTCTTATAAATAGGTATACCTCTATATTCTGTTAAATATTCTTGAGATATTGTGTTAGTATGAGGAATAATAAGCAGATTTATTCACTATACCTTCTTCCAAGTAACTTGTATTAGTATACACCTAGGTATGCAATTTAAAACTGAATGAGGCAGGGTATATAATACTATACAGATAGGTAGGGCTTGTTTAAACATATGTAGGAAGAGTAAAAATTTTGTGGTATGGTATGGTGAATAATAGAGATAGTAAATAGGTAGGTTTAGTTTATTGGCAGTTTGACTAGTTTTCTCTGCATACATAGTACATAGATAGATATTTGGAGTATTTCTCGTGACTTTCGTGTTGTAGTTTAGTTTGAGTTCAGTTCAGTTGAAGTCGAATTGACTTGACTAGCCTTCCCTTGTCTCGCTGAGTAAACACAAACAGAATAGACTTACTTTTACTGCACATTTCTCTGATTCCAAAGTCAGTCTTGGCTTGGCTTGCTCTGCTCTCTTTATTTAGATGGCATTTTATGTGATGTGATGTTCTGCGATGTGACTCTACTATTCTCTTTCTGTCTCTCTGTCTGTGTGTCTCTTTTCTATGTACATATTTACATTTACACATGTGTGCATCATACGTGATGTGGATTTGAGGCAGTTCTACAGTATAATATTGTGCTATGCAAGGTATGGTATGGTCTCTGGTCTGAAATTGGCATTGTAAGACTTATATGCTTTGGTTCGGCTGCTCTACAGTATATCTGTATTCAGTTTTGATGGTGCGGGTTACATCACATTGCATCACATCGCATCAGTTTATTTAGCTGCTTTGCTTTTCCTTGTTTCGTTATCATTACTATGGATGTATGCATTTGTGACAGTTAAATAACTATATAAACAGGAATACGGTGGTTATGTACATATGTATCCTTAGTTTTAGTTTTGTGAATAAAAATTTGATATGTCAGTATATTACTACAGACTACAGACAGACAGATTTCGATTGGTATACCAAGCGTGTAACATAAGTCTCCTATAACTTATAGCTCAGGAAGGAAGGAAAGTTTCAGTCTTGCTAAAATTATTCATACATCCAGTACTATAAGCATATCAAATCCAGAATCCAGACCAATTCATTCACCAAATAAAGTTACTACAATTGTCCTACTTAAATATGTACAAAAGTGTATCAAGACTGTAAACAGACATGACTAGACTCACTGAGTCAGTTTTTATTAGATATACTTAGATGCGTCTGGAGGGAGATTTTGTATTATCACCTATGTATGTAGTATTTTATTTATTGGGTTACTTATCTTGACTTGACACAAATTGACATGACGCGGCAGTAATATTCGCTACATCTTGTTCTATGTACATAAATACGGTACGCAACATACTTACCTAGGTATGTCGTGACACTTTATATAAAGATAGTACAGAGTAAGGTACGGAAGTGCATGTAAATTGGTAGTAAGATTATAAGACGCAGAAATACTTCCAAATTTTTAGATCAGATTATAATAATCGAACGAGAAGATATGAAAATGTTATACGTGTTCGTTAGTGCTAGTAATGTGTGGGAAAGCCTCATGAACGAATAAAGCAGAATACCCTGGTTTTATTAGAGATTTAATTTATTGGTGCATATTTTTGGGAAGCAAGTGTGAAAAGGAAAGAAACGACTTTTTTATGTTATCTAAGGCATTATTATGTTTATTTTACCAAAAGCATTTTGGCAACTCTTCTAGCGAAGGAAAGGAAGTGGAAGAGAGAATGAGCCAAATGTGGCGTGGCTAAATGATGTAGATAAGTATAGGGAAGATAGGGAATACTTTTAGTTAGTTGTCTGATTATGTGTACAGGGTATCCAGAAATTAATTTGCAACAGCGTTTTATTAAAGTAGTTCATATGAAATCTGAATAAAATAAAACTTTATCGAAGAAATAAATCAACTGTTTTAAATTCTATACTAAATATTTATCTTCTGAAAGCCACAATTTCTTGAAGAACTCATTTATGAATAAGTTGACAAGACATTTTGGCACATTTTTATTTGATACATGCGTACTTCGTTTTGCGATGTATCTATGGGATTCCCTGTACTTTCCTACATCCACATAAAATTCTTTTATAGTAGACTGAATGAAATTAGTTTGCAATCATTCAGTACAAGTTCGCACAATTTATAGTGTATACTAATCTGTCAGATAAGAATCATTATACAGATGTATATACGTGTAGAAATAACAGTTATTTAATACATTAATACTTAGTAATGCGAATTTGAGCAATTATGTATCACATCGGATATTCAGATAGTTCATGATGTTAAGTATCGTATAATGTTTAACATTCTGTCGTGGTTTGATTATTTAGGATCTTCTCAAGGAAGCAGAGTATTTAAGATATAAAAGTGAGTCTGTGGGGTTAGGTAAGTTAGGTTAATGTTTCCGAGAATATATCTGTTGTAAATTGTAATGTAGTTGTATATTTGTTACTACTACAACTATGAATTTGCTAGAGTATAGTGTGCTACATAGCTACATAGTTAGCTCAAGATTCGAAGAAGTATGGGTTACGCTAATTCTAAAGTCAAACCGAAGGCGATGAGATGTGTGAAAAGTGAAGTGGGTAGAAAGAGCCAAGCAAGGAACAGGAAAATAATTTGAGATTCACTCGAGGAAGCTTAAAAATACACTTGCAAAGTTCGTTTTCGTAAATAATACTCAAGGGTAGACTTTATTCGTTATATAAAAGGAAAGCTGATACATAATATATACCTACTTGCTATTTATTTCTCTGTAAAGGGTTTTAAAGGAGTTTACTCCTATTTGTAAATAAGGTAGACACATCTTATCTTTTAAGAAGTACTGTACGGTTCAGCTAATATGTAGTTTAGTTTCTTCAAGAAGTACACATGACAGGACTAAGACAGTTTCATACGCCAACGAATGCCCTTGTCTTCTTAAACAAATACTTTTGTATAACTAACTGACTTACGATGTTGATGTTATTTGCATTTTGGATATATACATATATATGCAGTACTAATCTACTATTTGTAACAGAATGACTAATAAGTGCAAAAGTGTTTCCAACAACATGTATATCACATGCAGTGTGCTACAGAAGTATCATCATTGTGCTCAAATCACATGTGCATTCTTACAACAAAATTTACGATTCCCACATGTAGTGCTTTTACTTATGTTAGTCCTATCTAACTTGTATTTACACTTTTGCAAGTGTGAATCATGTTAGCAAATAAAACATTGTGAAGTTAACTTTCACATGCTCTCTAATTTATGTACCTAAATTAAAGCACTGTGGATGCATGTAATGATAATGTGCTAATACAAGTCCCTAAAATGGGACATGTGCGTTACATATTATATTGTAAATATACCATACAAATACTAAGCAGAAAAAAATGTAATTTGTATTCTAACTACTTACTACATATTTCCTGTATTCAAATGATTCTACCACTGCACATCATTATTATAACGTGCATTAACTATATCTTGCAAGTCATGCCAATTACCAATGCATAATAATACTAATTTTATAAAAGAGTACTTATTACATAAATATTACATAATGTGCATAGTTAAAATATGTACTGTTCTGACAAGAAATTAATGTAGTTATGTATACTGTAGCAGGTATCTTTATGTAAACTAAAAGTAGCTATGTAATTACTCACGCTGAGTAAGCTTCTTGCAAGTTGTAAATAACATTATGATTAGTAATGCTTGAAATGAAATTGTGTGCAAACATGTTTAGTGGGAAGTGGAGAAAAAACTTACGGATGGATAATAACGATTGTGAGTAGTGCGCAGAAATGCATTGTCTCTTTTAATGCTAAAATAGGCTGTGAAAAGAACTTTTTGCTAAAATAGGAATGTAGTCATAATTTTAATGAGAGTTGAGTTTGACAAATAAAATTTTCCATTTGCGATGCTGAGAATTAAGTATACCTTTCCTTTTTCCATTTGCTTTTTGAACAACATAATATTATTTATTGTAATCTCAGTAATACTACCTTCTGCCCTGACAGCTTGTCTGTTGCAATTTTTTTATAGGATTAATGCTATTTGTTCATTGGGAATTCTATTTTCTGAATTTAGTACTCAAGTGGATATTATTATAATCACGCACCTATCAGTCCAAATTAGATAAGAAAAAGAATACAGAGGAAAGAGAGAGTTTTGCATACACAGAGTTTATAGTGCAAGAAATTGAAGTCCTCCATTAGTACTTTAAAAAGCTGTAGCGTTTAAGCATGCATTATTCTATACACATAAATATGTAAATGGATGATAGAAGGAGGATGAAATGAAGTTGAAATTGAAATGGCATAACATAACCCTGCCATGCCTCATGTCACGCTCTTTCTGAACTCTTCAACGAACTGATAAGCTATAAAAACATCCTACTATACTATTTCTATCTTCCGTAGGATTGACTTGACTTGCCTAGTCTGACTGCTTTAAATATACCTATCTGTACTTACATTTTTAAAATGCCTAGTAAAATCCAACTAGCTTAAGTAGGGCTTCTACTAAAGTGCTTACTTAATTTAACTCTGTATCATTTTAGAGTGCAGAAGAAGAATTAAGTAATTGTTCATACTATCCACATGATTTTAAAACTTTGTGTAAAAGAAATGCAAGCAATAGCAATTAAAATGTAAAATGTGCCTTCTATCATTCTATGCATTATCTTCCAGCTTCATTGTAAAACGTATAGTAGAAGTGTATTGTAATGTTGATTTTTTCCTTCGTCATTGCCAAGAGAAGGTTATATTATTGCGCAATGAGATGCGATGAGAGAGAGAGAATGGGACACTTGACTATAATAATTCTTGTGCAGTTTAGGATTTGTACTTTGTACATTGTATTGGCTCTAGAACTACATCCTAATATCTACGACAGCGTGGGACATAAAATGTTCTGTCCTTTTTTGTTGCCATTGTAAAATCAATGTTTTGTTGTTACAAAGAATGTCTACTCAATAATGATCTCATATCACTTTGTTAGGGTGTGCCTTTCAGTATTATGCTAATTAGATTTCTCTTTGGTAAGATGCGTTCTCTCATTATTGTCGATTTTGATTGACAGTGAAAATACAGTGCTGATACTATATTAGTAAAATTAAACTTATTTTATAACAAGCTTATGTAGTAAATACTTGCCCTTACTTTTTATAACTGCATTAATACTACATATGACGAGATGACAAGTATTTAGCATATTCTTTTGTATGAAATGCTAAAACTGTCTTTAAGGATTGGGATGTTTAAATTAAATTGAGAAGACAGAATATGGATTTAAATTGTTGATTTTTTCATAGATGTAAGTATTTATCTTTACAAGTTTGATGACATGATGTTTCAATTTGAATGATAGATAGATAAATGTAGGCGGCTTACACCGATATAGTAGGTAGTAGGTAAAGGTAGAAGTAATGTAGTAAACCTATGTGGTATCCTTTCTTTAGTAAATGTTTAATGTTTGGAGATAACCCCAAGACAAGGCCATGGCTAGCTCACCGATTGTGAGTCATGTATGTACAAAACATCAATGGAGATCTCCGATGATACTTATAAATACATTGCTACTTCCAATGGATATTTTCGCATTACACAAGCAATGAACATTTAATGTATGGAATGATTTATGGCTTTAGCTATTTAGTTTGTACTGGCACTGCCCCATATCTATGCCAGATTACTATTTTTCACTCCACTAACTAAGAAAGCAAGAACTGTATCCCTTTACCTTATCCCCTAGCTTCTTCAAATAGGTTCTTTGACTTGCTAAATCCACTTTGAAGCCTTGGCACTTAAGATTATTTAATAAATGCGTGTATCACATAAAGTTGGTAAAAAATTTGTAGATTTATTCTTATACGCAGTATACGTACTTCGGTACTTCTGTAAATTGTATTAATTCCTCATGAAAATTCTTAAAAATCGTACACCTAGGTACACATTGGAAAACTGTGATAATGCTTTCCAAATTATCAACTTACGGCTATGACACACATTTTGTTTTCCCTTTGGTTTCCAGATATAGCTCAGAAATTGGGTGTTGTAGCAAGTAATGGATGTATAAATATCTTGAAACGTATTTATTGTCTACTGTAGCACTAGCACATCAGAAATAGGTGAGGTAACTATTTTAGATGAAATTAATTCCGCAATATCTGTAGCTCAGTTTTGTGTAGAAAGTCAGCAGAGTTATAAATTGTGATCTGGTCATCTGTCTGAGAAGGTGTAAGCTGCCTGTTATAGATTTAGCCCGGTTCTTGATCACACAATTGCATTGGATAGGATATGGTGAAGGTTGTCGTTCCATTCACGCGTTATGTTTATGTTTCGAAAGCATGGTAATGTGCATAAAGGCAATTTTGTGTTTGTGTTCGGTAGGAATTTTTTCTTGTGAAGAAATACTCAGAAAGAAGAGAATAATACCTTTATCAAGTAATAATGTTAGCAGAGCACTATATATATACCTAGAATGGATTATTTTATCTGTTGCATTATTTCTCATTATAATTTCCACTAGCAAAGAAACTCTTTCCGGTAAGCTATTGCACAAAATTACCAGGAAATCCAATCCACACAACAAACGCCGTAAATGTGTTTAGCGTACTGAATTTGCGTGTGCTGAAACAAGTGCAAGTGCTGAAATACTAATAATGCACTGCACTGTCTAGCCTGTTCTGTGTTTTGCAATGATAATAATTATATACACGAGTAGTATGATTGTGCTCAAGTTTATAGTTCAAGTTATACACTTAGCTTATGTAATAATAATGTCTTTGTTATGTGTGTAAATATATGAATAGTGTGAACAGGACCGTTGCACCTAGCTCTAATAATAATGTATGTACATTGAAATGTCAAAGGTGAGAAACATTTAGCACAGACCGTTGTAAATGTAACGCGGATATGAAAAAGAAGATTAAAGGAGTATACAGCTATAAGTCATACCTTACATAATATTTCTCACTCTCCCAGTTGTTCACACCAATTGAGCATTGAAGGCTGAGACTCTTAGACAACTCTGTACCTATATAATATAATGTTGTATGATTTGGTGCTAAAGAAAGTTAGCATAGTATGTAGGTTAGCTTGACGCTCGCATTGGTCACATGATCTACGGTTTGCTAATATCCAGATGTAAATGCAAATAGAGTACCTAACATTATGTACTCGTGCATATACCTAGTGCAGTCACTTAAATGCAACTGATGGGCCTATTTTTCCTTTATATCAGACAGTTTGACTTTCTCAATATATTACCTAGTAGTTTATTCAAGGACAGTATACATAGAAGCATAATATATAAGGTAGAGTAAAATATGAAGTGTAAAAGTGTTCATGTTGAGTGTGGGGGGATACATGTGTCAATGATTATGATAAGTCCTGTGTGTGTTCTTTACGAGGCCAGAGGATTCTAAAATAAAAAGTTAAGCGCATTATTGCTATCCTTACATGCGATTCAATATTGCGTTTTGTTTTTCAGATGTTAGAAACCAAATTTCAAGAATTAAACTTCTGTGTAGGATCATTTCACCATGTGATCAGCTGAAAAATTATTTTGGTCCTTCCTTAACTCTAATGGAAGTTTTAGTGAAGTAGTAGGTATACATTTCTTACTTTAGTTTGCATTAAACATTAAATATACAGGATGAGTCACTTCAAACTTGGCGTAGTAAACTTTAGGACGAATATTCCTAAGATCAATCAAGTTTTGGTGTGTTAGGGAAAGTTTTACATGATGTTCCAATGTAAAAAGGGAAAACAATTAATGTCGTACACTTTCGAATAGTATTTCTTTAACTTTTTGCTGGCTGCTTGAAGCAGTGGCGTATGTGTTGCTGTAACTGTAAGTCATTGAGACAGTGATTCCTTCTATCCTATACTTCGATGGAACCAACCGGAAATAATCACAATAATGATACCCTTGTGAAAATAAAAGTGGTCAGTGAGTCTCTTCATTTTTTAGCCATCATATTGGGCTGAATTTCGAAAGGATGGAAAAAGCTACATTAGTTCATTGTATGTAGTACATTGGTTCCGGTATGCCGACTTTATGCTGCCTAGTGCTGTAGTTACAACTCCCTGCGTAAATTATTTAAAGGTATACAAGGAAAATGACGGTCTTAATACTTTCACTAGAGAGTAGGTATATAAAATATGAAGAGCTTCCTTGGATGTTCATTCATATATTATAAGATGCAAAGGAATGATGATGCGTCCGTAGAGAGGAGAATGAAGGCCATCTTTCAAAATTTGACCCGTTCTTAGAAGGGAAGAGTAAATGAGAAAGCTTGTGGTGGGAGTCGGTTTACTCTACTCTACTATTTACTCTACATATAATAGTACTATGTACTTCATCCTTGGTCTGGAGTCTGGGAGTAGAGTTGGAGTTAATATGCGGGTGGGTCTAATGGTTTCGTGAGCAAAATCCATCACCTTTACAATAAAGGGAATTCTTAGAACAAAGGATGTAGAAGATAAAACGGGGAAAGCAGTTTGACTACGTAAGAATGTGTACATTTTGCGTCCTGTCCTCAACTATGCTGGTTTTACCTTCCTACTTATTTATTTTATGTTACTAGTAACTGCATGTATGTATATATCCGTCCAAAGCAAACCACAAATGTGTACATAACATGCCTAAGTAGAAAGAATGCATTTACCTATGTTAAGCTAGAGACTTATGTTTACAGGAAGGAATTACGCTTTCTCTACTATATAAAATGTTATACATACCTACATATGTACTACTAGTATGTGAGTATGTAGTTAAAGAAGGAACTCTTATTAGTATTACTTCAGCAGAGTTGCTTTTCAAATAAATGCTATTTATTCAACAGAAGCAGAAGAGTCGACTTCTGCTCTGGCCTGTCTTCAATCTCAAATGTATGCAAGTCCTACAGAGATTCCAGACATTATTCTTACTTGAGTTTGAGTTTCTCTAGAAGCATTATCTAAGTAAGTAGTGCATCCGCTAACTTGTGTGGAGTTTCTCTGCAATGTGTGCATGTGTGTCGCATTCTTGTTATGCTACATACTAGTATACACTACATGAAGTTACATGTGTGTGAAAGTTCTATGTATTTACTACTTGCACAGTATACAGATATGTGGTGGAATTGATAAAGCTGCAATCCTGTGTTTTTGTCTAAGTAAGTACGTAAAGGAGTCCGATCCGATGTTTCAGTTGACTTAAGTCGCTATGTATGCACTTATTTACAATGTACATGCAGTCTTTCTACGGTATATACGCCTTCTTTAACTTGTAAAGCTTTAGAATCTCAGCTAGTATGTAAAATATAGAAAGAATGCTGTACGTATGTACAGATATATAGTGTAAAGTCATATAGAGCGCTTCTTGATTGTGTAGTCTACGTTTTCTGATAACTTAGTTTGTTAGAGGATGCTGGTCGTCTCGTCGACTCGACACTGCAGTATCTTCTGCTATGTTGTCTTGATAAATAAGATGTAGTGTATCTGTTTTGACTTGAACTAAGATTGAATACAGATTAACATTAGACAACAAAAGGATTAATGATGATGACGCTTGATTTAATGCCACTGCACTGCTATGTATGCAATGCAATAGAAATACAGTGACTCATTTTCCCATCCATTTACTTCTATTGTTTCTTACAGATTTAAAATATCAGACAGGCATAAGATTTGATTCTGTTTTTATGTAACGCATGGATTTGTTTAGGTGAATTAGGAGAATTTTGTGTATGCATAATGTACAGTACAGTATCCTTGTTTTATAAGTTATTTTGGTTTGTAGAACAACAGATATCTATCGCCACATTGATAACGGATTTATGTTTCCTCAATTACTATTACATATATGCTCCTCTTCATGTTGTGTTCTTATTTGTAGACAACTGTTTCTGTTTGGCAAGTTGTTACTATTTATATTTAAAATACATAACAAGTACCCCATTCCCCAAACCATAAACCACCCATATAGGTAGCTAGTGTTATGAATCAAATGAAAAACAGAGATGAAGTTTAAGATTTTTTATGTGCAATGCGCTCAAAAATATGTAACTACATAATAGTACGTATGTAGTAAAGAGTAAAGAAATTTCAAAGCCTTTTGGCTTTACATTTTTTTATTCCGTGTGATTAATTTGTACCGTGAAAATAAGAGTCTCAGGTTTCTATATACATCTTTGCTTGGACTAGAGCTGTTAGAAAAGTATGGTCGACTAAAATTTCATGGAACGTATTTCCACTGTAATGTTATAACTAGACAGACGCTGAGAAATCTTAATGGAATTGCACGAGTTTGGTTTAGTGTGGTTCTGATCTTACGCTCTATAAAATAGGCTTATAGTAATTTCCCAGCGTTTTGAGTCAAAAGAGTAGAAGATTTCCTACAGCTTGTTGATTAGTATATGTTCCTAAGGAAAAGTATTTCTATTAACCTCCTAACTACCAGTAGGTATTTATCGAAAGCCATACTTTTAGAAATGCTGTATAACCTTCGCAGACTCATGTACTTGTATTCTTGATAAGGATTTTCTTGAAAAGCTGTTATTGTAATCGTAAGTAGTTAGTGAATGTGTGCTTTTGAGCTTTGGGTTTGATTGGAGACTTACCGTAGTATGTACTTATAGTACATAATACTTTGACATTTGATAACAGTGCTTACTTTCATAGTTAAGCGTTTATGTAGTGCTGCAGAATATTTGTTCTCACGATCAGTCAGGTTCTGGCCAGTCTAGAGCAGTCGAGTCGCCCATTTTGCTTTTATCTCAATTCTCAAAGTGAATGAACGAACTTGACATATTTTCTTGCTAAAGTTTCATTCGCTTTATTTTTGCTACTATAATTCTAATGTACAAGTATTGAGTAGAGCAAATAGGTTATATATACACATAACACACTCTACACATAAAAACCTTTGAACCTAACAACCCCTAGACAAAATATGAAGTATCAGGGCTCAAATGAAGTTTTCGTTAGTTGCGTTGTGTGGCTGAATGTAATTTCTACAGAATGAATTAGAGAGTAGTATTTTAGTTTGCTATAAGCACCTATAGTATAGTAAAGTAAGATACAGATAAGTTAGTTTGGGTGGGTGAGCCCTAGAGGAACATGCCATGCAATACTTGTAGGAAGGGAGCCTAGGACTTTGCACAAGAATAAATGAATGAAGTAAAGAAGATAGTTGAATGCTGAAGGAAATGGAGAAAGTTGACGTAATGCTCTATCCACTAGCACTATAGCACTATAGCAGTAGTACTACATACCATAGAAAAGAAACGGAACTTAACAGCCAAATGGGAGTGAGTGAAAGTAAGGAGAAAGTCCAAGAGAAAGTTTTTCCAAGGGATTATGAATTACAGAAATTTAGTGGATTTTTTCGAGTTGAGTGCTCATGTGGACCTGTGGGTTATCTTATAGTATATTCTATAGTGTATAGTTGCGTTGCGTTGCGTAATGCATGTCTGGCCTTATTTGACAGTTCTAATAGCTGCTCCAACACTAGAGCGGAGATTCATTTTTCCTCTATGATGCAGTAACTGTGCCATTTCTGTTAAATTGAATAGTTTCACTGGATGGAGAAACTGTGAGAGAAAATATAATCTTTTTCTATGACTTTTACTGTAGTCGTATCTAAGGCCGACGCTATAACAATACTAATACTATTTAACACTTCAGTGTTTTTAAGCAAGTGCCCACTTGGAAGGGATTGGAGTTTCTTTTTGGTATAATAGTATTATTTTTCTTTAAAGAAAACGGCTCAATGTAATAATTGAACTTCACAGATTTCATTTATTTACTAGAAATATTTATCAGTGCAGTCGATTTCAGAGCCTTATATATTATATATTTGTAGGTATACAAATATGTGTAGTATTTAGTGGAACACAAATTCACTGCAATGTTAAATTGAGTATCTAGATTCTAGATAGTTTTTAATTCATATGTAGTATTGAACTTTGCAGCGCTAACAAGTTTTGATAAAGTAAACCAGAAGTAGAATAATGGTCTGATCGCATTACTAATAGTGTAGTCTAAAGATATATGTAATAGGAGAGAAGTGGCTTGGCTTGGTCTACTCTGTTCGCAAAGAAGTTAGTAATTTAGCAGACTGAGGAACTGCATCGGCCTGTCTACAATAGTCTAGTCCCAGTTTCTATTCTATGCTACGTTTCATTTTGCGCTGTGCAACATTGTGTTGCGTCTGTGTGATTAATTGCACTGTCTTTTCATGTGTCCTAATGAAATATTTAAGCATTAATGTTTACTACAACGCGCTTGCACTGCAGCAACAGAAAGCATGATATACATAAAGCTATTAGTAGTTCTACTAGAGGTCAAATGTAACACTAGGAATTTTTTGGTTAGTTGCTAGTCCTTAGTTATTCTGTCAGAATAATTGAACCGGGG
Source organism: Tomocerus mixtus (assembly GCA_034694165.1). Taxonomy (NCBI): domain Eukaryota; kingdom Metazoa; phylum Arthropoda; class Collembola; order Entomobryomorpha; family Tomoceridae; genus Tomocerus; species Tomocerus mixtus. The sequence goes on from JAQFYC010002490.1 coordinate 14,331, forward strand.
ATTACTTTTATTAAAAGCGACTGCTCTCCTTTGTCTTTAGGTATCTACGATACATACAAGTGTAGTAGTTAGTTCTATTTTTAGTGTATAAAAGCTAAAACAGGAAACGAAATATCACTTTAATTGTTTTTGGAATAGGTATAGAAATAGTACAGTAACATAGATCTCTTCATGGGATTTTTTGTATACTAGATAAATATCTCAGCAATTTTTTAATGAGATGCGGCAAATTAACAAAGGAAAATAGGTGCATAATACTTAAGCTAATTTGATTATGCTCTAGAATTCGTAAAGTACCCTAAGTAAATCCATAAATACTTATACAACCACGTAAACAAGCTGTTGTAGTCTTAATCTTCAAGAAACAAATAGGTGTCATTGCATGTCATTGATATGTATGCATTCATACATTAAATGATAATGTCTAGGTTTGTGCTAAACACTTGTCATTGCTCAAATGGCAACATTTAGATATATGTGAAATAGTGTAAGCTAAATAAAGCATGGTTATGTCTTGAGATCTTTACTTCTCTATACAAGCCAAGCGTAAATGGCTGAGCAATTTTTCCTTCTTGTCTGTCAGTCATCTTTATTAAATTATGCTACAAACCCTTTTCTAAATGTCTGTCAGGATTAACATGACTCATGTTCAGTGAAGATACACCACTTTCTGATAGTGGCAAATGTAATTGTGTTTATCCCAGACAGAAACTGATTTAAATAATAATATACGGAATTTATTATTATGTCTGAAAATTTTTTGGTCTTAGCTATTTACTCTTACTACAATACAAAAGAAACAACTATTTAAATGTAGCATTGGTATTGCTCACCACATAATTGTATCAAGACTATATTTACTATTTACTGATTTTGATTACTGATATTAGGACAAATGCTAATATTTAATACTAACCTACACGTACTAGTAACAGACAAAAATAACTTATGTATCAGTCTTCCCTACGTGTGAAATGAAGATTTTTTGAACTAACTCTGCAAATTCCAAGTTAGGAAATAAGGTTTGTTATAAGCAACTCAAAACAGTTATTTTATTGACAGGTACCTGACAAGTAAAAAATAATGATGAGGAAGCGTATGCAAAAATAGTTCACACTATGCATTTCTACATTCCAGCACGAATTTTTGTATGTACACAGGAATAGGATTAGGTACATTACATTGCAAATGGAATAGTTAATTTGCACTTTGTTGCTGTATCTTGTACTCAAGACTAAGACCTATTTTAAACAATTTCTATCGCCTAGTCCTTTCATTTACTACTTAAATAAGAAAATTATTGCTATTTACGTAGGCATATCGATTTAAGTGTTAGTACTTAAGTGGAGTATTTTTATTGCTGAAGTATAAATTTCCAGTAAACCGATCTTATTCTTACGTAACTACACATGCTGTAAATAGCGTATAATACAAGTATCCTATTCCTGCGGGAGATAATTCTTCAGAGAATTATGTTAAACGCAGTAAATAAGTAATACGTGACAGAGGCACTACATCACTAGTTAGCGAATGTTAGCTAAATGCATATTGGCATGAAATAGTTGTCTTCTTTAGGTAGAATCTCTTCCCATGGCATTTTATATAGTGCATAAAGTAAGGACGGATAAGGATACGTAGCTTGGCTTGGTTTTGGCTTGGCTACGCCTGTTTGTCTCTCTGATACATAGCTCTAGTGTAAAACGTAATGACATGACAGTCGTCAAGAAAAACAAATGTGTCTCAACGCATAAATATTTCATATGTGCCAAAAATTGGGAAGGGCCACATGCTCCACACTGAAACATAACATCATTATCAGCACATATATAACCACTATAGTTATCTATATAATATGTACTAACATGGTATCGCCTTCCGTCACTCTATAAGTAACGAATTTTTATATACTATTGTATAATGGCATTGAATTTAAGGAGTATAGTCATAGTCCTGGGATATTGATACGGATCTTAGGTTACATTCTGTAAACTACGGAGTGTTGTATCCACTTAATATAAACCATAATATTGTGGTATGTAACTTAACTGCGAAAAAATTCAAGTATTTCTATCCAGTCGCTAGAACAGAACAGATCATATCGATGTGTTTGTTCTATCGTGTAATGTGCTTCTAACGGTCAATATAATCTTTACAATGGGGAAACAATAATGGCAAAGTAAAGCAAAAAGTAGGTAGACAAGAGAAGACTAGTTGATATTGATGCTCTATATACGGTAGTGTTTTCGTTGTTTTTTTATACTTTCTTAAATTCCCCAGCTAAATCATCATTCAGTAGTCAGCACATTATTTTGTCGGGCTTATCACGATTGCCTTCACATAATACCTTTGTCTTATTTACTGTCTGTCTTCTCATGTCTCTATTATAACGTAACTTGACTGGACTATGACAATGCAAACTAAATGTTGTATTAATCTCCGTTAGTCTGATATTAAGTTTATGTTGTAGCATAGCTATATATTTCTATATCAAAATGCTACTTTCCAAACTAATATTAATAACACTTTCCCAATCTAATAAAATGTAAGCTTTTCCCTAACCTGTAGATAAGCTGTGCTAAAATCTAAATAGTTTTAGTCCAAGCAGTGTTGTATCCAATGGAATTCTATCAACTAAATAGCAACGACTTAGGGATGTAATCTATTTAATAGCACTTTGTATTGCAAATAGTTTAGTAAGTACATTTCCTTTAGTTTTGCTACCTTCAGTAAAATGTAGAGAATTTTCAACAGTGAATGCAATTATATTGGCTTTGTTTGTTTTTATGCATTTCTTCCAATGACCTTCAGAAAGTTAGCGATAAACACGGAATAGGTATAAGGGTGAAGCTATAAATAGCACCAATTCTAATTTTGTTTCGATGTATTCATATCGTATACTAAAACCACTATACAGCGATTCCATCTATCTTAAAGCGAAATAATGTATGCATACTGTAGAGCGTGACGGTATTGTATCCCATTAATAAGACTTGTCCTGTTAAGTCACGTCATGTCCAATAATCACATTAGATAATACCATCATATTGCAGTACACATACTCAGTTTCGTATTTTGCTTCTTAGACTTTAGGCTTCCAGTTTCTTAAGAAAAATATCTTAAGTTTGTGCACAAATATTATTTTTCATATTACCACAGAAGCGATTAACACTGTTCCTATCTTCTTACTGTAGAATATCTGTTTCACTTCAGATTAAGATATCTTTTGTAAAAATAAGTGGTTCGAAAAAAGGATAAACTCAAAATGTTTTCGAAGTGGTCCGTTTAAGTATTGTCCAGTGTTCAGTAGTGCTAGCAACAACAGCCTAATTTTAAGCTATAATGTTACTTTACTATAATTTTGCTACTATCATTTTGTATGTATTATATTTCCTTGGGTGAAAAGTAAGTGGGTTGGCTTACGCCTTCAATAGGAGGAATACATTAGGAAAAGCTGAACTAAACTGAGAGCGAGTCGACTGCACTATATCATATGGTATGGACAGCATAACATTGTACCTTTTAACTTTATCCCATATGAATATACTTAAGTATAGAGAAAAACGTCGCATGACAAGAAAGACACGGCATATAAACTATACACAAAGATTTTTACTACAGTATAAAGTATAATACTAGACCTACAAATACATTACACACTCAGCACACATTCATATGCTTCTATATTGTACAGTACAGCATTGTACACATATAGGAAAGGAGAGCTTAAGAGCAGAGAGAAAGAGGAGCAAAGCCAGCTCAAGAGCAATGGAAAGCAAGCACATGCAGTCGAGTCGAGTCAAGTCAAGTCAGACCAAGCCAGGAAACAATATCGATCTCTTTGTAGTTCTCTGTATGTTATGTACTTACTGTGTCTCTATAGAAAGTGTATTGTATTGCAGTGTACTGTACTATTATATGTATTTACATTCCTGGCCTGGTCCGTTATATTCTAGTAATATATGGTTTGACATCACATCACATCAGTAAAAGAAACGGAGCCCGTAGACTTAGTTCTTGTTTAGAGTTTAGACTCAAGCTTTGTAACACGGAACTATATATAGAGTACAGTACAGTACAGTACACTAAAGAGAAAGAGGACTAAAAAGCTCTCAGTTGTATTCCATATACATAACCTAAACCTACGTATGCTTTTGGAGAAAGTCAAGTCAAGTCAAAGCCAAAGTCAGAGCACAGCAAGCCAGGGAGACAAGTTATGTATACATATAGTAGGGAATGCAATGCATGAACTCAAATGAACAAACGCAACGGAACTTTGCACAGTTTTTGGTTTGCCTTTCCTTTTCCTTCTATTTTCCTTCTATGATTTTATTTATCTACGTTTGTACTATAGTATGCCATACCATAGTCTAATCATAAGTTTACTATACACTCTGAAGTGACTATATGTATTTAGGATGTGTGTTGCTGTTGCGTTGTGTTAGGTATGTGTATATTTTCATTTGTGTGGGAGAAAGAGAGAAAGACTGAAAAAATTTAGCAATACAGTACAACAGCTGAATAGAAAATAGAACTATTGTATACATATACATGAATGAACCTTTCGAATGTAATAATATTATGGCTTTCAACTGCAATATCTACCGAGAGCTTAGGCTGCATGTGGACTTTTTGAAAACCCACAAGTTCATAGATCGGAACACTAATATTTCCACTATGGGAGTGTCTAACTAACGTTAGGTGAATTTCAATGAATTTTACAATGCAAATCTATACAAATTATAGTAGTACATAGGTACATTTGTAGGTACCAGGAGGATGTAATAGTAACATAGTAATATCAATATTATAATTGCCTGTGCACTTTAAGTTTAAAAAATTACAGAATCTAGCAAATCAATTATTTATAACATTAATGCTATCTATAGAAAGTAATTAATTACAATTTATAGTTGATAGTTCATAGTTAATATAGATTTGGTAGCTTCTTCTTCTAAACAGCAACCCTGCCACATTTTACATTGTTGCAGTTGAATCATTTCCACAATAAATAGTGCACCAATGTTTTTCTTGGACTTTTGACTTTTGTCCAAGTTTACAATACTACGTATTTACATGTTTACATTGTATTGTCAAGAAAACATAACTTTGTACCTATGTGCAGACATAAATAGTAGAGGAAATATACAGAGGAGAAAGTCAATTGAATGTTATGTTGTTGAGCATTGGCGTTTCTGGGCTTGGCTAGGCTTGGTTTAGTTCCGCAGCTTGACTTGAATTTCTATTGCTCTGGCCTGGCTCTGGCGATGTAATGCAATGTAATGTAGCATTTCTCCACTTTTGCTTGGTTGGGCTGGGCATGGCCTTTGAATCGGTTCTATTGTGTAAACATCCGCATAGTGCAGCCAGAGTACCAGTTGCTTCTCTATCTACATTTCCCGTTTACAATGCGCACTACATTAAGTCAATTTTCACTAACAAAAGGAAAATGAGGAAACCACACCAAGCCAATGACCAAATACTACTTCAAACTTTGTTTTGTGTTCTACGTACGTAGAAATATGTAGATCACTGTACAGTGCTGTTGTTGCCGTTGCCATTAGCTATTTACGTGTAGGAAGCAATATGCAGTAATGCATTAAGCTATACATATTGATATATGTATATAACACAACATAATTGACATTGTGTGTGTGTAATGATAATTAGAAAGAAAGTAGCTGAGGTACAAACAGCAAACTGTGTATGTGGGTAGTGGGTACAGATATAGCAAGAGTTTATAATAAGTATAACACATGTTACACTTTAATGTTAATATGTACCTACTATTGTAATAGTAATTGCATTACGTATATTGTGCTGATTGTGTTTTTATGTGTGCATAGGAAAATGTACTTTTGATAAGTAAATTCATTCCATATTGCAATACTGTACATATATTTGTATTTGAGTAAGCGTATTTATAGTAACTGGTAAAAAGTGGCTTACTAATGCAAATAAATGTAACTATACTCACACCGGTAATGTCAACTAACTACGAAATGACATATTAGGTACGACGAACATTAACAAACTCGTACAGACATGCAATGTCCGTATTGAAACTAATTAGTTGCACGTACATATGCACACAAGGGTTACTTTTTAAATAAAATGTTAATTCCAGATATGCATGAGCGTTTAATCTATCTCCAACTACTACCTACTCCCTACTGTATGTACTTCCATTTAATTATAACTATTCAATTCATAGACTAGGTGTGCCTAGTCTATGAATCTACAGTCTACCCACATACTAATATACATATAATATAGCTCTGTTCGGCATGATAAAATGAAAATGTCACCGGGACATTTCTTCAAATTAAAGCTTTACCAGCCGAACCACCAAACCCACGATTTTATGTATTTAGATTTTTCCAAATGCATTGGGTTATCCCTAGTTTCTCAGTTCATGCGTCATTTACGATGCTTATCACACGGAAAATATTTGTGGGAGAGAGATTACATAATCAAAGGCCTGTTTACACGTGAAGGCCGGGCCCTGAAATTTTGGTCTAGGCACAGGTTCTGGCATTGGGCTCTAACATTAGTTATAAAATAGAGTAAAAATAAGACTTAAATTAATTCTATTTATTGATGTAAATTATACTGTTATTTTAATCCTAAGAAAACAAGTAACTAATGATATGACTTTTTTTGTTGCAGGTACGTACATTTTGACAATAATTTACTTTCTATACTACAATACGGTAAAGTACAAATCTATTTTAAAAATTACTAGTGTCTTTCTATTGCTTATTACCGATTCGCTACCAGCATAAACTTGGAAACCCTATGGACCTGAAAATTATTTTTACCTACGACTATGACATAATAGACAAAAGAGAGAAAAAGAAGTCTATCATTGTAACAACTAGCTTTGTTATTCTCATTCTGCTCTAGCGTAGCTAACTATACAATTGGAGCCTTGTGTAATATAAAAAGAGAGGATAAAATCCAAGCTTTTTAAATTGTATTGTCATGTTATTATTATTGCTTTAGCTATGTACTTAATACTTGTGTACCATAAATATTTCTAAATTATGTCATGCCACAAAATGCAAATCAACTTGACTCATCTGGAATCTGTCCAGTTCCATTTTACTTAATATTAAATAATATGCAGCTGAGTCAGAGAAAACTGTATAGTATGTTTTTGTAGCCTATCTTTCTGTGAGTAGAATGAGCCTAATGGGGTTAGAATGGGTTAATGAAAAGGGGTAAAAAGTCTAATTGAAACTAAAAAGTTGAAAAAATGGGGAGAAAAGGGAAGTAAGTGGCTAATATCTCATATTACTATTTTGAAAGAGGGGAAAGCACATTACTAAGTAAGTAAATAGGTATTGTAGTAAGCCACACCACACCCATGAATACTGTTTATGTGGTAAGAGGTAAGTAAATGGATTCGGATTTGGCTATAAATTACCAAGACTGGGATTTCGGTGTAAAGGTCTGAAATCTGTTGTTTTGGGGTGTGCTATAGCTTCCTTTGGTTTAGTTAAACCATTACGTATGAAATTGAGATGTATATTCATTTCCACTCATGCTGTACCCTGCCTGACACAATTCAACTCTAAATAGAAAGCGAAAGAGATAGAACGAGAGAGTTAAGTGTAATATTGATAGAGTAGACCAAAATTCATATAGCCCAAGGGCTCCGGCTACAATTCTCAATATCCTAGTCAAGTGATGTACGTTACTCTTTTTGAATTACATAGTGGAATGCAGATAAACTGATGCATATTTCTCGAACGAATTTTATATACTAAATTACATGTAACTATTCTATAGTAAAATCAACTCCACTCAACACTTCGTCCTCCTCTGAGTACAGATGCAGATATATGTATTTATATGTGTAAATAAACTGCGGAGGTCCTTCTGACATCACATCCACATCAGATCAGTTCACTTTGCATCGTTTCTCTTGTGGTATACCATATACAATACATGTTCCTATATTTAACTTGTTTATTCCCCTAAATGAATGTATAGCATACTGACTACATTATAGAAATTACACATCGTATATGCAGTCTCGGAAATTGGTAAGCTAGAGGGAAATGCGGTGAAAATCCGGGAAATATTGCCCATTCACGCTTAATGTGTATTTATTGGATAGTGGTGACGTGAAAGTAGAGTGAGAAATGTGCGTTGTGTAAATTTGCTATTCGTGTATACATAAAAAGAGTATAACGTTTACGTATATCTCTCCCACAACCTTTTTTCCTAACAATACTTACGTTCTACGAAACCTAAATCAATATCCCAAACTTTTCACTACCGCACACATATAGTTACCAAATAGTAATACAGACAAATGCATCGTGTAATACTCGTACATTTCACATATGTACTGTAGCAAAGACAAGTATTTAATATTAATAAAGACGCGTTCAACTTTCTCTTAGTTTTAGCTTTCTCTTTAATTAGATAGCTCGTAGAGTAGGAATTAATTGTACCATTTTATGCAACAGAATTTACTCCACTTTCTCCTATTGTTGTAATAATTCTGTGATAAAAAAGGTATATACTGTTCAAATATGTCGGCATTGTGTGAATTGAGATTGCCACTGAACTGGAGCTTGCAATTAGTCCAGGTACAGGAAGATCTAACAAAAAAAAGTAAAAGTCAACTGACCTGTCAAGCTATTAGTGTCCGCTAAAATGGGTTTACTTTTCTGATGGAAAGGGAATTCTCATTCTTGTGTCCAACCTTAGCTATTCTGTTATACAGTAGTAGCAATAGAAAAGCATAAGACAGCTGGAGCTCCGTAAAATCTTGGGAGGGAAAGCTGTAGGACTATATTCTATATAAATAAATTCTTTCTTATATGTACTAGTACGTATGCAATACCTTTGTAGACAATTTATACGTATTTTAGGTGTATTTCTTAACATGGTTTGGATGTAGTATATAAATTAAGGGTATAGGACGAAGGTTAGCCCAAATAAACAAAGGGAAGGAGAAAGAATACTTGTGCTTATGTATCTAGTACCGTATAACGTGCATAAGTGTCTGGACTGGAGTCTGGGATTGGATTCTCCGTTTTCGTCTATCTTGACTTGACATTGTTGTTCCTTCTGTTTTCTGCGTAATAAATGTAGTATCTATCTATCCATTGTGATCTACTCTCTCTCTCTCGGTCTCTGTATTCCCATTGTATCGTAAAAATATCTAGTCACACTACAGAATACACAACGTTGTCTTGTATCTGTATTCTGATTCTGGCTACTACTGTAGAGCTTTTCTCTATTGACTTTCCTTGACTTAACTCGAGTAGTATCCTTCTTACGTATGTTAACATGGCTCTCCCTCCTTTCTCCTGGTGGATCTCCTCGTCTGTCTGTCTATCTGTCTGTGTCTCCCAGCCAGCCAGCCAGCCTTCCTTGCTTAACTTTCCCGTTCCTGTAGCCCTCTCTTGAGCACCTCACGTCTTCCACTTGTTTCCCACTCCACATTCACTTCACATTAGACTTTAGACTGCACTGCATTGTGTCTCTGCGTTAGATTCCTGCTCCAGTGGCATGGCTTAGGACAACGGTAGTCAAAGAAGACTTACTGTCTCCAATATCCCTACACAAATATTTATTCCATTATGCTAAATGGAATATGGGGCAAAAATGTATAGCAAGTCTGTCCCTCTTTGTCTATTTCTGTATGTGTATGTTAGTTTGTGGGTTAAATAACAGATGTATTTCATTAATACATTGTAACCCTACGTAGTTATATCTGAAAGGGATAAAAATATTTCCTTACAATTTGTTTTGTTAGTTCTATAGAAAATTAGAGAAAATATAAGTTCTACGATGCAATAGCTCTGCTCAGATCAGGAAATAAATTGTTGTCGCCTTTTATACTTATACACAGATAGTGGGGTACCTTATATGGAAGGAGATATAATACTAGTAGTGGGAATTTGGTCAGGTCAATATTTGAAAAGACGAGTTGATCCATGATCTTGTTGTGAAGTGGGTACGAGGCAGGGAGTATGTCCGTCTGCTTTCTCCCTCAAAAGAAACGAATGAAAGTGTAGGTAATCCGACAGACTTGGCCTCTGCTGAGTGAAAGGAAAAAGAGGTTCATTCATTTCTTAGAGCGTAATCTGCCATGTTCTGCTATATAGTACATAAGTAATACTAAATAGAACCCAGCAGTATTGCGGCATATATTGTGAACTAGTACATTTAGCTTTCTCAGGATTAAACTATTTTCTTACTATGTACATATTAGAAAACCATATAAGGCTGAAATGAACTTATTACTTTATACACCTATACTTATGTGGTAGGTACTTAGTTTCGCAATTATCAGCACATACAAATATGCTATACCATACCTTCACCGCACATAAATGCTAGCAACTATTGCATGCGTATTTTATATACTAAATCTTTGAAAATCATTGCAATTTATTAATTGCGCATATTTATGTATGTAGTCATATAGTAGTATATGTATAAATGTATGTACTTACATAGTTAGTGTGTAAATTGCATACTACTACTGTACATATGGACTATTTTGTTTCAACCTCAAGATTCTACAGTATAGACGCTTTTTAAAAGTAAAGGCAAGCTTTCATAGTGCTAGCGACAGGTTAGTAAATGGAAATATACAAAATGCAAATAATATTCTTCATAAAAGTGCAGAGGCTATGTTCCTTCCTTCCGCAAAGTCTTTAGCCGTAGATTTTTTCCATACTTTCCAAGTGTGAAGCGAATAATATCTCTAGTAACATTTCATTCAATGAATTTTGAATTGCACCTACACATACTATAGTAGTAGTATTAGTTAAATTGAATTATTTATTTTTCCATCTCATTGCTGTATGGTACATGTGTAATTGGGTAATAAATAATTACTGGAGCAAAATGTTTGTAAGTATATTAAGACGTTGAGTAGCAGTACGTAAGTAACATGTTACATAGAAAAGTTTCTCTGTATATGCAGTTTAGTTTGTTGGTAGCCAGGCCAGGGCAGAGTAAAGTAAGAAATCAATATTTTCATTTATTGT